>CM055273.1:22660578-22872116 GCA_029237695.1 Conchocele bisecta | reverse complement strand
TAAACAAACAAACAAACAAACCCCTTTTTGTGATAAATGGAATACCCCCAAATATATTATGACATGCCAATTCAGATATTTAGGGGGTGAAAGGGTTAAGTGTTAACATCTACGCATTGTTTGTAACACAGAAAAAGTCTATGCGGTAACACTGTTCCGAGGTGTAGCCTTACACACAAGGACGTTGCACGTGGAAATGTCCATTAGGGTTAACATACCGTATTTATTCTAATACACGCCCCCGGTGCTATGCAATCCGTGGGTATCAAAACGTGGACAGTAAGGATCAAAATATGTGGCTTTCACATACAAAAGCCATTTAAAACAATGTTTTAAATGGCTTGTGTATGTGAAAATAACATATTTAGAATGCACATATCGGAGGGAGGCTTGACTATTAAAGAGGGGGCTATTATTAGAATAAATACGGTATATGTATTATTCGTAACACAGAAATCTTTAACGTCTATATGCGGAAACACTAATACTTGTAGTCTTATCCGTAAAGTTGTTACACATGGAAATGTCTAGAATGGTTAATAATATCTATTAATTATTCAACACAGAAAACTTTATCGTCTATAGATGCAGTAATAGTAATACTTGATGTAGACTTATACATAAAGTTGTTAGTGGGGGGGAATGTTTGTTAGGGATAACCTCTATGTATTGCAGGGATTCCGCTGGGGAAAATAAAAAAATCGCCACTTCAAATCGCCACTTTTTTTTTTTTTTGAAGTGGCGATTTTTATCGCCAATTGCGAAAGTGGCGATCGCTAGCAGAATCCCTGGTATTATTCAACACAGAAATCTTTATCGTCTATAGATGCATGGAAATGTCCATCTACGGTATGTAATATTCGTAACACAGAAATCTTAACGTCTATGTGGTAACACTGATCGTTGGTATAGACTGGTGTAGATCTGTTGCGCGTGTAAATGTCCATAAGACTTAACATCTATGCATTAATCGCAACACAGAAATCTTTAACGTCTATGCGGTAACACTAATCAATGGTGTAGTCTTATCCATAGTCATTATGCACAGAAATGCACATCAGGGTTAACATATATATTTCCATGTCTATTCGATAACACTGTTGTTACTGGTGAAATTGTCCGTACAGGTTTAACCCTTAGACCGCTATCTTATTTTTTTTGCAGTCTGCTGTTTATTTTCTATTTTCCATTTTTATCATGAAAAACATGCTTTAACAGCACTTTAGAATAATTTACAACATGCTTTGACAGCACTTCAGAATCATTTCCTTTGGAAATGATTCTGAAGTGCTGTCAAACCATGTTTTTTTTTTAGAAATAAGGCAAGATATAAAAGCAACAGCAGACGATAATTGTTGTAAGTAGCGGTCTAAGTGTTAATTAACATATATGTATTATTCGCAACACAGAAATCTGTATCGTCTATGCAGTAACACTAATCGTTGGTATAGTCTTATCCATGAAGTCGTTACGCGCGGAAATGTCCAACAACCGCTGTTGTTCGCCGGCGGCAATCTGGTCGAGGTCGCGCCGTGACCGGGTCATGTGACGCAGTCGCAGATACTGTTGCAGCTGGATAGCATTAGAACGTCTCCCAAACCTCCCTGCGATGTTTCGCACGGTATTCCCTTTCCTTTTCTACGCATAATGGAAAAGGAAAAACAATATGTTAGTCATTAAGTGTGTTTGAATGCATTTGATAGAACATTTGTCTCTTCCGGTATATAAGCCTTTTCTTTTCCACACATAATGGAAAATAAAAACAATATGTTAGTCATTAAGTGTGTTTGAATGAATTTGATAGAAAATTTGTCTCTTCCGGTATAAGCCTTTTCTTTTCCACGCATAATGGAAAATAAAAACAATATGTTCGTCATTAAGTGTGTTTGAATGCATTTGATATAAAATTTGTCTGTTCCGGTATAAGCCTTTTCTTTTCCACGCATAATGGAAAATAAAAACAATACAATGGAACATCTCTAAATTGGACACCATGAAAACATGTGATCTTATATTTGATGGGTTTCTTGGTCATTTATCTTGGATGTTGATGTGTGTGTTCATGATTGCAAAGCACACATATATGTTTTACTTTCTTTTTTACGTGCATACTTCATTCATGCCTTCCCACTATGGATAATGGAAAGAAAAAACCACATGTTAACATTTATTTGTTATTTTGCATGCGTGAGAGAAGATAATTTGTTGCTCTTTCGAGTCTACACATAATGGAATAGAAACACAAATGCGTTAGTCGTTAGTTTCTTTTTTTGCATGCATGAGAAAAGATAATTTGTGTCTTCCTAGTCTACACATAATTGAATTAGAAACACAAATGCATTAGTCGATAGTTGCTTATTTTGCATGCGTGAGACAAGATAGGTTGTTTCTTGGCAAAAAACATATTTCAGCAACACATGAGAATCATCTCTATTAGAGATGATTCTCATGTGCTGTTGAAATATGTTTTAGCTGAGAAATACTGCAATGATGTGTCTAACCTTGCATTATAGACATCAAAAATAGTTTCATAGTATTTCCATCCCACTGGTCTGTCGGATGAGACGTAAATCCGGTATTTCAAAATGGCAGTTGAATAAACTCTATTTAGTCACCAATTAGCAGCAATTAACATATTTTTCACTAAATTACCGATAATTACTACATAGCAGGATATGCAATGAACTTCCTGCAATCATTTTTTACAGGAAATTCCGACTGGAGACCTGTAGCCTATTTCACCAACATTGCAAAGTATACTTTTCTAGCAAAGTATACTTTGAGGGCGAAATTTTCAATTTTAGGATAAATTTATTAATTTTTATTATACTGAATTTATTACATTATCACAGCCATTTTGGCTGTGATAATGTAATAAATTCAGTATAATAATTCTGCATCCTTTTAATCATCAAATACATGCAGTCGTTAGTTCTGTATGAACTAATGCATTTCGGGAAAAATAAATGGTTACTCCCTCAAAGTATACTTTGCGAGAAAAGTATACTTTGCAATGTTGGTGAAATCGGCTACTGGTTTGGCCCTCACATACGTCTTTGTCACTTTGTATGTGACAGTTGAATCTTGTTATACCCCTTATGTGAGTATTATGATTACTCGTAATCATATTTTAGGGGAAGGGGCCAAGTGACTTGGTGTAGTATAGAGCTGGCACCAGGTCCGGTTATTCTAATTTCAGGGCTGAATGTATTTTTTCTCGATGTAAATATTCCGTTCTGATTTTGGGATTTTCCCCCCAATGCAGCAGGTTAAAACGAGATCGAACCTGTTTGCCCGGCCTTACATGACCTTAGCTGTTGATAGGCCGTTAAACACCAATACACAAACTTAGATGTAAATACATGTATTCACTTGTATTTAAAGTTCTTTTAAGTTAAAAGTGCTTTCATGCACAATTATTATCAATGTACGTAAACTCCAATCTTATAAAAGGGAAGACGTAATACTTGTAATCTGTTTTTACAGTCGGCGGTAGGTCAGCTTTATGTTATTAATTTAATCTCGGCAACTTTGAGCTCCTGCCAAATTGCTGGTCGATTTAGAATTACTTAATATAGAGAAATTAATTTTAACCCTGTATTAAGATACACTCTCTTACATATCGTTTAATTTTTGTCGAGCCCGCTTTTTGAAAGCGAGACATAGTGATCACAATGACATCCGGGTGTCCGTGCATGCGTCCGTCCGTCCGTCCGTCTGTCCGAAATCTGTGTTAAAGTTTTTAAATACCTTATATCTCTGCAGTCCTAAGTCACATTGACTTGAAACTTCATATGCTTATTAGTCATGATCCATATATTCATGCTGTATCCCACTCATGCAGCCCTGTGCCCAAGGTCAAGTGACTTAGAAGTTTGCGTTCCGAAATCTGCGTTAAAGTTTTTAAATACCTTATATCTCTGCAGTCCTAAGTCACATTGACTTGAAACTTCATATGCTTATTAATCATCATCCATATATTCATTCTGTGTCCCACTCATGCGGCCCCTGTGCCCCTATGTCAAGGTCAAATGACTTAGAAGTTTGCGTTAAAGTTTCTGTCAAAATTTGCGTTACAGTTTTCACATACCGGTACCTACCATCTCTGTAACCGTAAGTCAGATTTGCTTGAAACTTTGTATGCTTATTGGGCATCAAACTTCAAATAAATACACTCTGAGACCATCAAATGCCTCGGCGGGCTAGACATGCGCGCCACGGCCATCTGGTCTAGTTTTAATTTAAATTTTTGTTGATCGCACTTACAGAGAGCTTGATATTGTGATGGTAATGATTTGTGTCAATTTGTGAGACAGATGGATGCGGTGAAAGGTGGGCAATTGCCCAAGGACTGATTTGTGATCATGACTTGAGAAATGGGGCTTGTGGGAATTATGACCAGTGTAGCTTCTGATCAAATAACACACTCATGCAGCCTGATAACGATATATGCTACTTGTTAGAAGCACAACATGGAATGGCGAACAGTGCAGATCCTGATCAAACCGTGCAGATGCACGGGCTGATCTGGATCTACACTGTTTGCAAAACCCGTAAGCCCCATTTCTCCAGTCACATCCACAGTTGGTGTTTCTCCTGAATCCTGAAACTGATCTATATAGCTACCGGTACATGTATATTCCTTGTTAGAAGCATGACCTGTGTTTCATTGATGGAATTGCAAAAAGTGCAGATGTGGATCAGACTGTGCGGATACACAGGCTGATCTGGATTTACTCTGTTCGCAAATCCCATAAGCCCCATTTCTCCAGTCACAGCCACATATTAAAAAACTGTCTGAATGTGGGCATCATATCAAATTGTTATTCAATTTAATGTTCTTTGACTAATTTCGCTAATTAGCTAGTCAGACATTGCAGCCAATAGTGTAGCCTAAGTTATTGTTTGCCATAGTTTCTCGACCAATGAAAGCACAGCATTTTGTCTCAATTAATCACAAATTGCAACGATTTCGCCAATATATATTACATTAATCATTAAATGTTTCAATAAGTAAAAAATTATATTTAAAACCACAGGTTCTGTCTTGTTGACATAATTTCCGCTGAAATGAACCATGTCACTGCGTATGCTCGATCAGAACTGTGTCAAACCGCCAATAAGGTATTGGTATCGCAATTCAAAAGCTTGTTTATGGGCGGGGCTTCATTCTAACAGACATGTGCACGCAAAGGGGCTGGGCCAACACTAAGATGGTTAAAGTTCACATATTGAATTTTTAATAATCTAATTTATTAAAAGTTAAATTTATGACCTATAGGCTATAACTATTGCTTATTGCCTCGGGATCATACGATGCATGTGAGTTTTTTGGTCACTGAGAGGACAAGACCAGTTCATTCTTCTAAAAGATTTGTATTACAGTACAGCCGTTCAAAACCGGACACCCTGGGAGGTCCCCAGGGTGTCCGGTTTAGAAAGGTTGCACTGTAGTCCAAGCATCCTAGCTGTCCAAGACACGACCATACATTGTTATTTTTTTATTTGGAGTTAAATGACGGAAAATTAAACACTGAGCTTTTCTAAAAAAGCTCAGTGTTTAATTTTCCGTCATTTAACTCCAAATACTGGGGGTGGGGGTAGAAGGTGTTTGGAAATTAGACGGGGAATTAGATTGCAGATTCAGGTGGGAATTTGACAGCTGCATAATTTGTTGGGAGGGAATATTAGATCCCCTGAAATCTGCCAATAATACTGCCACACTTTGAATTTTAGATTAAATTCCAGTAGTCGGGAATTAGATAATAGTCATTTAAAAATTAGTTCATTCCTCACAGGTTGCCCGACATTTTACGACATAAGGTTTTTAATTTTATGACATTGTTCAGACTGTGTCTTGTAATGAAGTAGTGATTTTGTAACCTTTTCTAATGCACTGTTTATTTGTTAGTACCTTCTAATTTGGAAATCTGATAGAATAATTTTATAAACATAATGGACATGAATATTAATTTGTTAAGCTTTGTCCTCAGAAAGTGTCACGTATGTGAGTGATTGCTTTTCAGTCAATACGCCGTTTGTACAGTATATAGTTATGACACAATTGACTTTTGTTGGGTCAATAGTATAATGATAGAGATGGGTGGGACCTAGATGAAAAAGTAGTTAAATGCCTCGGATAGAATAGCTCTATCAGGTAACATGCCCTGTATTGACTGAATATGTTGTTGTATCAAGCATTGACCTGATACAAACATCAGGGTTACAACAATGTGTTATTGGTCAGATGTTCCATTGGTCGGATGACGTCACATGACGTTACCTAATGACGTCAGTATAATGACGCAACGTAAACAATTCTGCGTTCTGTCCATAATGACGTCATCTGTGGTCATATTCGATAAATAGAATACCAGGCTACTGTCTTTTGATACCAAGTTTATCAGACTTTGCTCGGAAACGGTAGGAATTCCTCGGCAAGCCTCACATTTCATAGCCTTGCGTGATAAACTTGATGTCAAAAGACACTAGCCTCATATTCTCTACTTATCAGTGATGAGTGTGCTAGTTGATCAGGAGCTAGAGTGGTCACAGGTGCCATAAGCCCCATTTCGCCAGTCACTGTCATAACTGTGCTTTAACTCTTTGCATGCTAGCAGCGAAAATATCCGCCAAACGAATTAGGAGTATATGTTTCATTTCTCTTTGTAAATATGTCTTGAAATATAATTAGAATTGTGTCCTCTGGACACAATTCTAATGAAATTCCAAGACATATTCATTTTATATTAAGGAGAAATAAAAGAAAAGACAATGAATTGTCATCTGCTATTTTTGAACTATTTATAGCCCACAAATTTCCCAGCATGCAAAGAGTTAAGAAAAGCATCAGTCAGTGTGTCAAGTTTAAAGCAGTTCTACCAAAATAGCGTTCTTCTGCACATACATCACCAATTTGTGTGTTTCAAATAGTAGGACAACTACATGCATCAGTAAACTTTCATAATGGTCGGTGTAAGTCCAGAACAATGCAAACGGCATTTAATGCAGCCCAAAGTGTTTAAGACTGAATGTTTGTCCTACTCTGCCAGATTTAGGCGTTCTATTTATAGCAGATTCCTTGCTAGGTAGATGAGCGCTATTAAGGAAAATGTACACCCCAAGGCATGTGTAATCATAAACAGATAGCTTCACACCCATCAAAGTTAACCCTTTCAACACTAACAGACCTCTATAGCAGTGTATGCAAACAGTGTAGATCCAGATGAGGCGGCTCATAGCGAGCCGTCTCATCAGGATCTACACTGTTTGTAACTAATTTTCATATTTTTTAAATGGACTAAAATAATTTTGTGACAATGTATTGGTCGAAAATTAACATCAAAATCCTTTGCAATTATTTAGGGGTGAAAGCGTTAACGTTCTGTGCATGTTTGGTTTAGAGGGGTTCTACAATATAGGTGTTCAGTTTAGACGTCTGAGCTAAATGACATGGACAACCATCAAAGTTGAAGTGAATAGGTTTAGTGTCGCAGTAACAGCTGCGGGTCATATAGAGACTGCACCACAAGTCTCATCCGACAGACCAGTGGGATGGAAATTATGCAAGTACTTTTCACGCCTAGGGTGAGGTTTGAACTCGCCATAGGCCACGGCCCATCCATCCATCTAAGATACGCACATTGAAGGTCTCCGGGTGACCAGTTCGGAGGATTTCTATCGTACCTGTCCAGTTTCGTCCATGTATCCGAGTTGCTCACCGGACAGCAAGTAGTTGCAGAGAGTGTTCTCCGTCTCCTCCGACCTCGGTGAGTTGCCGTATTTCATCGCTTGCTCATTCTCGAACTTCTTGATACGAACGGCATTCAGAATGTCAGACAGGGCTTTCGTCCTGGCCTCACGGTTCACTATGTTACTGTACACTGATTTCCACTCGTTCACACCTTCACTCACTTTCCGCGGGTTCCTCTTCACTTCCGCGAGGCTTATGTCCAGCGGAGGTAGCAATTGTGACTTTCTTTGCTTTTGCGGCTTTGCCGCGAAGCTGAACTGGTTCTTTGTCGCCCTTGGAAACATGTTTTTATGTCTGTCCAAGTTTTTTGACACTCGCAGGGATGATTTGATATCGTCTTCATCTATTTCGTTGCTTGATAGCAGCGTCTGTTTCTTCTGGTCCGCGAATGTGACCTTCTTACTCAAGACCTTGACCTTCGTTGTCGAGGTAAAGGCTGTGTCGCTTCTCTGTGGGTCGTAAATGCTGGGAATCTTCATGGTGTTGGACAGGAGAGCCTGGGCATCCAAGATACCAGGCAGGACGTCGACTGTGGAGCTAATGTCATGTTTATCGGGCTTCAAGTTTCGCCCAGACTGCCACTCCATCCTTTTCGACCTTGCCGAATGTATCACTGGCAACTTCAACATTTCACCTTCACGCTTCAATTTCTCAACATCACGTCTGTCCTTCCACTTACGATCTGTCGGGGGGAGGTAACTGCCGCCATGATCGTGTTTACTACCGTCCGTGTATGTTTGACCTTGACCTTGACCGTTGCCAGCGGCAATATTTGGAGCGTGGAAATACTGCGATTTCTTCTGCACGACCCCGAGAATGCTGGATTCGTCACCGACGGACTCCATTTCCATTGACATCGGCGTGGCACTGCGTTGGTTGCCGTTCAGGTGTGATAGTTGGACGACTAGACGTTCCTTTTCGAAGTTATATGCCTTCATCGTTGAGTGGAGATTGTCCCGTAGCGGGTTGTTGTTTGGCAGGATGTACTTGTCGTACATCTTGACTGGTCAACGTGCACGGCTGAAAAAGTGAAAGTGAATAGGTTTAATGTCCCAGCAACAGCGAAGGTCATATAAAGTCGGGACCACAGTTTTAAAGTCTCATCCGACAGACCAGTGGGATGGAATATTATGTAAGTATTTTTGATGCCCTAGGCGAGGTTTGAACCCACAACCTCCGGATTGGAAGTCGGGTGTGATAATGTAACATTTTCAGTGTAATAAAAATGAATAAATTTATCCTTAGATTGAAAAATTCTCCCTCAAAGTGTACTTAGCAAGATAAGTATGCTTAGCAATTTTAGTGAAATCGGGCTACAGGGGCCTGTTTCATTAAACCTCAGAACCTGGTTCTCAGATATCGCCAGAAAAATCTCTGCGTGTCGAGCATTTTTATCATCATGGAGAAATCAATCATACTGTATATTTGCCACATGATCAATAAAAAACACTACCATGCAAAACTATGTTAAATCTAATCTTGTCGGACGAAAATTGTGTGATAGTTCACGTCTAAAGGGGTTATACCTAGTAACTTTATAGAACTTATATGCATTTGGCGACATTCAGAGACAAAAACAAATATATTTAAAAAATACGCGCTTCTGACAAACCCTGTGTCTTTTTTTATGGCCTATGTTTTCTTCTTAGCTACACCAGAATGGCGATGTCTACTTGATTCTATCCATCTCCGAAAGGTCTCACTGGTTCGAGTTGATCAAATATTAATAACACTCGTATGTCACTTGTGTGTCACCGAGATAACATCTGAGATACAGGACTGTTTCACAAAGTTAATTAAAGAGCAAGGTTACAGTAACTAACTCACTGAAAAGTTTAATCTTAAAAAGGCGGGAACCGAAAATTGTCGTCTGCTGATGTGTCATATTTTTCTCTTTTTTTCTCTCAAGAAAAACATGGTTTGACAGCACTTGAGAATCATTTCCAATGGAAATGATTCTCAATTGCTGCCAAGCCTGTTTTTGTTGGGAAAACAGGAAGTTACAAAAAAAACAGTAGCCGACAAAATTTAATTCAGCATTGTAACTTTATGGGTGTGGGTCATTCAATTATAAAATTACCATCACAATTGTATGCTTTATTATAGTTTGCAATCTATCTTTATTAACTTTTTAGTACCTTTTCTTATTTGGCACAATACTATTCTTAACCCTTTCACCCCTAAGTAACTGACGTAGACTATTTCATGTTTAAGTTTGAAATTGTTCCATTATGCAGAAAGGGGGTCATTATGTAAACATGAAAACTATTCACAAATGGGACAGATCTTGGAAGAGATGGCTAGTAAATACGAGCCGGCTCCTCATGATCTGCATTGTTTGCAAATATTAGGAAAGACGTCTGTAATGTTGATACAGTTAACTCTTTGCATGCTAGCGGTGAAAATGACATCCAACAAATTACGAGTATGTTTCTTATTTCCACTGTAAATATGTCTTGGAATTTCATTAGAATTGTGTCCTTCGGACTCGATTCTAATGAAATTCCAAGACATATTCATGACTTCATAAATTTTCGTTTGCTATTTTTTAACTATTTACAGCCCACAAATTTCCCAGCATGCAAAGAGTTAAACAATTACAGTAGTATGAATTTCTTTTCTCTCTATTTTCTCTATTTCATTTGGAAAGTATATGTTGTTACCACTCATATGAACCGTAGGTTCAAATGAGTGGTAACAATATGTACATTTATGGTGAAATAAACAAAATATTCAGATTTTTTCAATAAAAAGTATTATATCCATAGACATAGGTGATAAGCAACTCATTTAACACATTTGAATTGTGGAATGTGAATTCTACATACTGTATGTATTCTAATAATAGCCCCCTCTCTAATAGTAGCCCCCTCTCTAATAGTAGCCCCCTCTCTAATAGCTCTCTAATAGTAGCCCCCTCTCTAATAGTTGCCGCCTTCCCATATTTTAATTCTAAGTATGTTATTTTCACATTCAAAAGCCATTTAAAACATTGTTTTAAATGGCTTTTGTATGTGAAAATAACATATTTTTATCCTACTTTCCACGATTTGATACCCAGGGATACCATAGCCCCGGGGACGTTTATTAGAAGATATACGGTAAAGTTACAAAATCTTACCAGTGATGTGAAATGGTATGAACTCATCAATGGAATCCTGTATGGCAATATCATGATAGTGCTACTGTATTTTTATATCACGTAAATATTCAGCTGTTACTGTATCTGTAGCTTCAATAGTGCCTGGTATTCACTGACTGACTCTTTATGTTACTAAATAAAGTTTTATTAACTCTTTGCATGCTGGGAAACTTGTGGGCTATAAATAGTTCAAAACTAGCGGACAAGAATTCCTCATATTTTCTTGTCTTTCTCCCCGTAACAATCATGAATATGTCTTGGAATTTCATTAGAATTGAGTCCTCAGGACTCAATTCTAATGAAATTTCAAGACATATTTACAGAGAGAAATAAAACATATACTCCACCATTCGAACCGTCTCATCAAGACAGTTCAAATGAGTGGTCACAGCATATACTTTTGTTGATAAATATGAAAAATTGGAAAGAAAATGTTTAAAGCTTTCATACAAAGTGTATTCTGAATGTAACGGGTTACATTTTGTCGTCTGCTGGTTATTTAATTTTTTTTTATAGATAAAACCATTTTTACAGCAAATGAGAATCGTCTACCTTTTCATGCAATGCCAAAATATGTTTTTTTTGCTAAGAATAAGACAAATATAAAAAAAAGAACAGACAACAGTTTTCAATTCCCGCCTTTTAATGGCGAATACAGAGAAATCTATAATCACTGATTTATTGTCCGATATGTTAATCCCAGAAGTCGTTTAAAGAAAGCAAGCTTCTCATAGGCGGCAAACTATTTAGCTGTTATAATATTATTACTTATTTGTGTGTGCGTGTGTCAGAAGAAACGGTCTTTTATGGCGGTCGATGAGTTTAGACCTAGACTATTTAACCGTCGGTACAAAACTGGCTGTTTGTCTCTCAGCAATATACTTGCAAACAGTGTAGACCCTGATCAGAATGCCTGAATGTGCAGAGCCTGATATGTGCATATTATAGTAAACATTTGTACTATATTATAGTTACATTACTAGGCTCAATTTCGCAACATAACATTCTTATATTACCATATATTGAATATACCATAGTACATTTAACATTATGTGGCTGTGACTGGAGAAACGGGGCTCATGGGTTTTGCAACCAGTGTAGATCCAGATCAGCATCCGCATAGTCTGATCAGGATCTGCACTTTTCATGTTCTATTTGATCATGAGCTACACTGGTCACAAAACCCATAAGACCCATTTCTCCAGTCACTGCCACATATCACTTATATTTGGGGCATGATCCAACTAAACCTGGCTTATTACATTTGTGAACAGTATAGACCCAGATCAGAATGTGCAGATTGCACATTCTGATCTGGGTCTACACTGTTCATGATATTAATGCCACTAAACCATCCAATAGAAAAGTGAATGGTTATCAACACTAGCTGTATGAGTGCTCCTTAAAGGTACATGCCCACCCAGTAGGCACAAACTGTTCTTTATAGGAATTGAATAAGTGTATAATTGTGTCACTATTCCACCAGTTCGAAAAATTACAAGTGCCCGGCTATACAGATATAATCAGTTAGTAATATTCATTTTCCTGATAGTGACTCGCGGTGGTATCAGGCTATTTTCATATGCAAATGAGGCAGGCTATTTTTTTTATTATTTATACTAATTAAATGCGTCGCCTGAAAAAATAATATTTTCAACAGATTATGAAGTATGATCATTGCACATCGAAAAATAAATACAGAGAATAAATAGTAATGTCCGTTAACAATTTAAAGAAACACGTTTATCGCCACTGATATCGGTGTAGAAATTTACGTCTGATTTAAAATGTATAATAATGTCAATTAATACGTGTTAATGAATGTTTATTTTGCCAAAAAACGTCTCAGAAGATGTAAAGAACAGTGTGTGCATACTGAGTGGGCATGTACCTTTAATAGGCTGATCAAGCTGAATACTGATTCATGGATAGAATGGCGAACAGTGCAGATCCTGATCAGACTGTGCGGATGCACAGTCTGATCTGGATCTACACTGGTCACAAAACCCTATAAGTCCCATTTCTTCAGTCACATCCACAAATAAGCACGGGTTTGTCGGATTATAGCCTGTTTCTTAATCCTTTTTCATAATCGTCACGTACTTACTATATTGATCAACTAAAACTGACAGTCATTGGATAAATAACCGCCGATCAAACCACAGCCTGTCTTTATTATTTGGGTAAAATGCTACCATTGAAAATTATTTACCTAACCAGGCTAATTTGGGCCTGTACTTGTATAGAAAACATACAAAATCCCGTTGTGCGATAATTGCAGTCCTGACAGTCCTGCAGTTCTACTGAATGCTGTTTGTCACCCTTATCGGACTGTCATGAAAACATAGCTTCAGTGCTTATCCATTTGCCTTAAATTATAATTTTCTGTGTTGATTGTGAGCACAATACAGTCGAACTGCCCAGAATGGTTTCCTCTACAAGAACCCCCCCCTCCTCTATGTAGCAACCGATATTTTATATTCCAATTGGACAATTGTCTCCCTACAACAGCCACCTCCCTACAACAGTCACCTCTCGACAACAGCTAATGTTTTGTCTCCCCATGGGTGGCTGTTGTAGAGAGGTTGCACTGTACCATTTTATTCAATGTGTATCCATGCTGCACACATGGAGTATGCGAGGTTATGCATAATGATGAATCCATCATATTGTAACACTGAATCTTACTAGGATTCACGCCTGCAGCCAAGTGATACAGTGTGCTACGGGTTCTTTCGACTGCAACAGGACACTTGAAATGCTGAAAGTTCCTATCGTAATTTCTGTTACATGTTCAGTGCTCCCACAAACACCGGTGCGAACCAGTCTGTTGAATGGATGTAAAGACGAACCAATCAATCCATTAAAGATTTCCTTTACTATCTGAAAACTATATAAACCTGTGAATAAAGGTGGTCTTTATTCGCAGGGTCATTTATATAGTAATTGTGCCATTCGGACAACTAAATTGTGGCCTTTACAGCCAGGTGATTGCTATTCGGAGTTGGTCTTTAGCACAGGTTCGACTGTACTTTGAGGTGATCATAATCAACATACATGGAGGAGTAGGTTACTATTATAAAGGGAGGCGGCTGCTATTAAAATATATGTAGTATGCCCCTAGATATTTTTATATTTCACATATTCTCTCTTTGGCAAACACTGTGTACCTTCACTGACTGCCCAACCAACTGATCTAGATTTACATTTGTCACAAGTTTTCTTACCGTACGAGGCATGTTTTATTCATAGACATTCAGAATGCCTTGTAAGCCATTATATCAACTCATTAGTAGTTTCAAGGATCTAAAGCCACCTGTCTGAGAAAAGACCTTACGACGTTCGCGACCAGCGGAGCCCCTGATCAGACTGCGCAGCCGCGCAGTCTGATCAGGGGCTCCGCTGGTCGCCATTCAGTCAATGATGTCTCCAGCAAAGCAACTATAGACCATAATCCTGCTATCTTTGTGGCGGATGATCAGAATGTACGCGTGTAGAAAACGCCGTAAGTGTGATTTCTGAGCCGGCGACCCATATTTCCACCCGTCTATTTGCAGACATGGAGTGGCCTGATACATGTATGATATGATACACTGAGCAGTATTGAAAACTGTCACTTTAACTACACAAACGACATTTAAATTGGTCGTAATGAGGTTGGAAATAGATATACGCCAGTTACATTTGGTCAGCTTATTTTGTAGTGGTGTGTACGGTGTAGATGGAAAATCCCTGTTGATATTCTAGTGTATGTAGCGTTGGACTTCAATACCGAAGGTTGTGGGTTCAATCCCCGCATTAGGCATACAAAATGCTTTCTTAGTATTTCCATCCCACTGGTCTTTCAGATACGATTTGAAACTAAGATCACCATCTCTGTATGACCTTATAGCTGTTGCTGGAACATAACTCTATAACATTTTAAAATAATCTACCCCTTATAAGAGTAATACAATTATTCCTAATCCTATTACTTTTAGGGGCAGGGGCCAAGTGACTTTGTTGTGGTATGGACCTGGCACCAGGTCAGGTTATTCTAATTTCAGGGCTGAATATATATTTTTTTCGAGATGTAAATATTCTATTCTGATTTTGGGATTTCCCCCGATGCATTGGGCGGTTGGGTGGGAGCATGTGAAGGGTACATTTAACAGTGGGACTCATCCTTACTGATATCCCTGTTTTGACCTTCGGGTACATTTTTGGCTTTCTGGTATGTGAGAGTTGAATCGGGTTATATAAAATGACTTCTGTTGGCAGGGCCATTAAACTCAATTGAATCAAATCAATTACATGTACCCCCAATGCGGGACGAACCAATTGGCCTGGTGTTAAATGATCTTTAATAGCTGATAATTTGTTAAACGCCAATAAATCAAATTAAATAATTTACTGTCAAAACATGTTTGCATCGAGAACGAAACCCAGACATTAACCCTTTCAACACCATAGACCTGTATAGTGGTATTGGCAAATAGTGTAGATCCAGATGAGCCGGCTCGTGACGAGCCGTCTCATCAGGATCTGCACTTTTTGCAAGTAATTTACATATTTTTGAGAGCAATAACATCCCCTTTTCATAAATGGAGTACCGGTAGTCTGAAAATCATTTTGTGATGATTGGATTGGCTTCAAAATTAACATCCCGAAATCCATTACAGTCACCTAGGGGTGTAATGGTTAAGAAAAAACCCAACACATGACCAGATTTAATTCAGCATTGTAAGGGTTAATCACATTTACCTCCATATTTCTGCATCAGTGGCTGTCACTTCTCCAGTCTTGAGATAGGATTCTGCCCCGTTAATACGATTAATCTTGTATGTAATGTTTAATCCTGAAATGGAAATCTAAATATATAAATAAATTTATATACATATTTATTCACACAGTGGATATTGTATGTCAAGCACACATATATGCTATTTAGGCTCGGTTCCATCTAAAGTGGACCGCAATAGACAAGTGGTGGGTGCGTCGGACTGCTGATCCAACGGAATCGAGCCTCACTGGAGGCTTGCGTTGTGTCCTTGAGCAAGACACTTTATCCACACTGCTTGTACCCAGCTGTAAATTATGGGTACAGCTAAATACACATGTACCTGGAATCTCAATTGTATTTGAAAGTGTATATACATGTACATATATATATGAAATCAAATATAATAATCCACATCTCTGTCCCCAACAGGGGTTTGAGATAAATGAAAGACAGATTAATAGTTTTGTAAATACAGTCAAACCTGTGAATAAAGGCCAGCCATGGGAAGATAAAAAGTTTGATCTTTGTTCGCAGGTGAACTTTGTTCGCAGGTTCGGTGATGTAGTAATTGAATAATTTGGAAACAAAAGCGTGGTTACTATAGACAGGTAATTGCTGTTCGGAGGTGGCCTTTAGCACAGGTTTGATGGTATCTCAGCGACGATACGAGCAATTCTCACGTGATAAAAATATTATGTACCACAGAATTTTGTTTATTACATAAAATAAGATTTTGCAGTGCAATAACATGGTGTATCCATTTCATGCCGAGAATACACAATTTTGTTTGTGGAAATATCTAAATATTTTCTTTATATGAGCTCAGAAATATATGTCCTGACCACCATTTGAACCTTCTCTCATCGAGACGGTTCAAATGAGTGGTCACACCATATGCATTCATTGAGAAATAACCAAAAGGTAATGGGTTAAAAACCATAATATGCGAGTGTAATAAATATGTAAATGATACCGCTACATAATTATGTCAGGTGATCAGTGTATGTTCAATATATGATGATTTGCTTATGAAATGCCAGAGCTGGACCTATATGGAAATTGATCTGTGACTGGAGAAATGGGGTTTATGGGTTTTGCAACCAGTGTAGATCCAGATCAGCCTTCGCAACATAACATTCTTATAATACCGTATATTTGATATACCGTAATATATTTAACATTATGTGGCTGTGACTGGTGAAATGGGGCTCATGGGTTTTGCAACCAGTGTAGATCCAGATCAGCCTGTGCATTCGCACAGTCTGATCAGGATCTGCACTGTTCGCCATTTCATCAATACATCACCTGTCATACTTCTAACAAGCAACAGAACTCATTCATATGCTACAGGAGTGTGTGCTATTTGATCAGGATCACACATCCCATAAGCCCCATTTCTCCAGTCACGGCCACATATGAAATTGATCTGTGACTACACTCAAAATTTACTACTTTTCACACTTCTGATTGTTTTGACAACCAATATAACAATTTGTAAATGTTCCCTGTGAAGGTCGGCAAAAAAAAAAAATATGAAAAATAATGGCTTCATAAATCACAAAAACAAATAGGAATGGCAAATATTAATTCTCTGGTCATGTCCAGTTCCAAACTGTGTGCCTATCAACTACTTACATTCATTTAAGCTCGTCTTATATCCTATGTTCCACAATTACCAGTACACATGTATGTTTTTTATTGTCTTTTAAAATTTCCCTTTTGGTTGTCAAACTGAACCGCTTTTGTAAGTTCCATCTCTCCCATTTACATACACAGATTAAAGATTTATTTAGACAAAAACGGTATATTGACGTCACTACCGTCCGTTAATGTTGGAGTAGCACGTATACTCGTAAACTCATCGTGATAAGAAACTGTCATAAGAATGCAAGTCTGTGAAGGGCCGTTCCAAAAGTAATGGGACCTCAGTGAAGGACGGTCTTATTTTAAATCAGGAACTTTTAGATTTGATTTGATTTATTGGTGATTAACGGCCTATCAACAGCTTTTAACAGGGTTTAATCCCATATTTAACCTGTTGCATTGGCGGGAACTCCCAAAATCAGAACAGATTACTAGTATTTGCATTAAAAAAAATACATATATATATTCAGCCCTGAAATTAGCCCTTAGACCACTATCATATTTTTTTTATCGTCTGCTGTTTATTTTCTATTTTCCATTTTTATCATCAAAAACATGCTTTGACAGCACTTTAGAATAATTTACAGCATGCTTTGACAGCACTTCAGAATCATTTGGAAATGATTCTGAAGTGCTGTCAAACCATGTTTTTATTGAGAAATAAGTAAAGATATAAAAGCAACAGCAGACGACAATTGTTGTGATTAGCGGTCTAAGGGTTAGAATAACCTGACATGGTGCCAGATCCATACCACACCATAGGCACTTGGCCCCTGGCAAAAAAGTTTCATATCACATTTTCTAGCATTTCCAGAACTGGTTTCCATATTATAATTTTGGAATTGATATTCGGGTAATCCCACATATTGACAATGTGATATACAGTTGATAGCAATGAGTGTCTGGTATTCTGTTTGCTAACCCTTACAATGCTGAATTACTTTTTGTCGTCTGCTGATTATTTTTAAATTTCCATTTTGCTCAATAAAAACATGGTTTGGCAGCACTTCAGATTCTGAAATGCTGCCAAACCATGTTTTTGTTGAGAAAACAGACAAAATATGAAACAACAGCAGACGACAATTTTCGGTTCCCGCATTCAATGGATTAAAGTGATATGGGTCACAATTCGACAAAACCAGGCTAATTCTGACGAGTTTAAATCCTGGTAAATTTTCGCACTCATACCGCCTGATAATACTTCACACGGTTCGCTGGAAGTATATTGGTATGTTCGCCGACCGAATGGCAAGACCCTGATCAGATTGTGAAAACGCACAGACTGGTATGTGCATTTGTCGGACTACGGCAATAAGCCCGTTTTTTTCAAATTGTGGTCCGTATATGCTTATATAAGTATGTACACCTAAACTGTTTATCAATTTCCTGGGTTCAAACCAGTTTGTTCAAAGATTTTGTGTTGTACCGGTCAATAATATCAAGGCACCAACTGACAAGAATGTTATTTTGTTTCCCAGGACAGGGCTCCAGATAAGGCGCGTGTTGGTATATTTTACGCTGATCTATTTTAACTTGTTAAAGTGGAAGTACTAATTTCAGGGTTGAATATAAAAAATATTTATGTAAATATTCTGTTCTGATTTTGGGATTTTTTCCTAGATGCAGCAGGTTAAATGCAGGATCAAACCCATTGGACCAGCCTTAAATGACCTCAGCTGTTGAAAACACCAATAAATCAAAGCAAATCAAAAAGTACATGTACTTCACTGAGTATTTTCAAATTGTTGGGACTGAAATAGTGAATTTCACTGGGATTCACCCCTGGGGCCAGGTGATCTGATGCAGTAAGGGTGCCTGGCACTGGATCAGGACACCGTCTTTCAGTGCTGAATGGTTTCATTGTACTTTCAGTGCTGAATGTACAGTGTTTCACCCATACAGGTGCATTCTGTTGAATGGATGTAAAGCTCCTATGAATCAGTCGGCCAACCAACCAACCAATACTCGATCAACCCACTGATCAATCAATCAATCAATCAATGAAACCTGTTGCTTGCTTTCAGGTGTTCTATGAGAAAAAGTCCCACCCTGAGCGTGTAACTATGTTTGTTATTTCTGGCACTTGTGCTGTATCATCATTCTATGTCATCACGGCTTGTGATTATAATACTTCTCAAAATTTGTAAACAAAATTGTATAACTCAGCCAATGGAACTGTTGACTGAGACCAGGCCTCAACAAATCCACTCATCCACTCCTATTGGCAAGTGAATCTTCGATCCGGGTGAGCGGTATTTTGAGCGGTATGAGTGGAATTAACCCTAGCACCGCTATCTTATTTTTTTGTCGTCTGCTGTTTATTTTCTATTTTCCATTTTTATCATCAAAAACATGCTTTGACAGCACTTTAGAATAATTTACAACATGCTTTGACAGCACTTCAGAATCATTTCCATTGGAAATGATTCTGAAGTGCTGTCAAACCATGTTTTTATTGAGAAATAAGGCAGGATATAAAAGCAACAGCAGACGACAATTGTTGTGGGTAGCGGTCTAAGGGTTAAGAATTTGTCGAGGCCGGCCTGAGATATATTTTGTTGTTTCTGACAATAAAGGCGTAAGCAATATTATCAATGTCATCTAGATCCTTAATTATTTCTGAACACTTTCTCAAAATTTGTGTTCTAAATCTCACAGCACAGCTCAGCGTCGGCCAATGAAACATTCTGATTTTGAGCCGAGATCAGAGAATTATGGAGCCCCGCAGGGAACATGGATTTTTTTTATTAATTTGTTTTATTAATTAATAACAATTCGTTCCCTCAATTTATTAATTCGTTCCCACGAAATAACAATTAATTCCCATGATATAACAATTTGTTCCCACAAATTAACAATTTGTTCCCACGAAATAACAAGTTGTTCCCTCGAATTGACGAATTAACAATTCGTTCCCACAATATATTATATTGTGGGAACGATTTGTTAATTTGAGGGAACAAATTGTTATATCGTGAGAACGAATTGTTATATTGTGGGAACGAATTGTTAAATTGAGGGAACACATTTTTAATTTGTGGCAATGAATTGTTAATTCGTGGCAACGAATTGTTAAATTGAGGAAACAAATTGTTATTTCGTGGGAACGAATTGTTATTTCGTGAGAACGAATTAATAAAAAAGAATTCCACGTCCCCTGCGGGTCTCCGTAGATTATACTATATTTTGTGATTTCTAAAACTATAGCACTATCGTCATTGTCATCTAGACCCAGAGCTCCAGATAAGCTGCGTATTGCTTAAATACCCAATTAAAATTGCCAAAAACCCAATTGAAATCAGAAGTAGCGAGTATCAAAAAACAAATACTATTTTGTGGTACATTTATCGTGCTGCAGAAAACAATTAACAGACCACACATATAGCATATTTTTCTTATTTTCCATGTAAACACATCTTGGTATTTCATTAGAATTGTCTCCAAGGAGACAATTCTAATGAAATGCCAAGACATGTTTTCGTTTCGATGCAAATGATTCAATACTTGCTGTCTGTTGATGTGTAAACAGTAATGTGATTTTATTTTACCCAATTAAAATTTTGAAATTCCCAATTGCTTCAGAAATGATGGAGTGAAAATACTCAATTGCTAATTCCTTATCTGGAGCCCTGTAGACCTTAATTATTTCTCAGTACTTAATAAAACGTTGTACATGTAATCTAAATCGGCAGCTCAGTCTCGGCCAATGATACGTCCTGATTTTAAACTGAGATTGGAGTAGCATTACATTCAGAACGTTTTATAATCACTCCGTCTGGTGGTTGACACGATCATTTTCTGTGGCAGTGTGTTCTTCACTTTCATATATGAGACGCGCCATGTGATTTCGTGTTTTAGAACATGTGCGATATCCCATGAATTATCGCAGTTTCTGTAAATATTTTTCATGCAAAATCGCACATGTTCTTAGGTACAAAAGCACATGGCGTGTCTCGGCTGTGGCTGTGACTGGAGAAATGGGACTTATAGGACTTGTGACCAGTGTAGCTCCTGATCAAATAGCATACTCTTGCAACCTGATAACATTCTATATTGCTAATGTTAGAATCATGATGGGCGATGGCGAACAATCCAGGGGGCCGTTTCACTAAACTTCTTACGACTAAAATGTTCGTAAGTGTAAATTTAGGATCGTTTGTAAATTTCAATTGATGGATTTACATTTATTGAGCATAGGCTGCATATGCAGCCTATGCTCAATAAATGTGAATCCAATAATTGTTTGCAAGAAAACATTGTTTATGTGAAATTTACAGACTATCATAAGTTTACACTTACGAACATTTTAGTCGTACGAAGTTTAGTGAAACGGGCCCCAGATCCTGATCAGACTGCAGATGCACTGTGAGGCTGATCTGCATTGCATCTACATTGGGCACAACCATTTCTCCAGTCACGGTCACATTTGAGTGCCAATGGTGTTTGATTTGCTTGTAGCACCAAATTTATTGTAATAAACCCCACACCCCCCCCAATGCTTTGCTAAACAGGGATCTTTCTATGTTTGAAATTTACAACTCTGTGTGAATGGGATGGGGCTACTATTAGAATAAATACGGTATATGGGTATTGGTGAATGGTGTTCCATGCATATGTAAAACCCCAATCAACCAATCGACCATCCATCCAACCATCCATCCAACCATCCAACCAACCATCCATCCAACCATCCAACCAACCAACCATCCAACCATCCAACCAACCAACCAACCAACCAACCAACCAACCAACCAACCAACCAACCAACCAACCATCCAACCAACCAACCAACCAACCAACCATCCATCCAACCATCCAACCAACCAACCAACCAACCAACCAACCAACCATCCAACCATCCAACCAACCAACCAACCAACACCAACCAACCAACCAACCTACTATCCAACCAACCATTCGTCGATCTTAGCCAGCACACAAAAGCAACAACTGACCCATCTAGTCTGGGGGCAATTGCTCAGAATCCGGCACCTCATGTTAATTTTACTTTGTTAGTGGTTTTGTATTCGTCTGGAATCCAACTTTCCGTAAAATCTGAGTGCCATTTTTTTTCGGACTCTTTCAAGGTAATTTCAAGGTCATTCAAAATCAAGGTCAAAATCCTGGTAGTTATGCCCTAAAACCGAGGAATTTGTTAATTTTAAGTATCAATATCTTCGGTGGTATGCATTACAATAATTAGAAATCAAATGCATTCAAGGAATCCAACAACAACTATCAAGGTCAAGTTCACAACACTATATTTTCAAGGTCACCGAAGGAAAACGGCAACATTTTCTTTGTAGTACTGCTATAACAGTATGGTGTACATATATTGTTAAGTTATTACCCTAGAACATATATCTCTAGAGATCTTATATTTTCCTTCTCGTGGTTGTTTTATATCATAGGAATGAATGGTCTTTTTGTGGAATTTATCGGGGTATAAACTTGGAAAAGTCGCGGGAATACTGGACGAAATTCAACAAAAAGGCCATTCATTCCTTATAATTCCAACATTTGAAATAAATTCATCAAGAAAATGTGTTTATTTTCCGTTTTCTTAAGAATTATTTTAACTGCGCCTCACGGTTACGGAAAGTAGTTCGGCGTGGGAGTTTACTGGGATATAAATTTTGGACAGAGACTTGCTACGGGCCAATCAAATGTTAGGGAATTGTGTAAATATTTTTGTGCTGGAATTATTATAACCTTATATGGTTCAGCATTCAGAAAATCTCTCCAATTAAGTTCAATGTCATTTCAAGGTCATTGAACATCAAGACAAATTTGATGCTGTATATACTTTTAAAACATATTCATTAATACATTTGGCATACAGAAAATGTCTATATCTTCATTGATATTGATAATTTATGTGTGGAATAGAATAGCAGTCATCAAATGTCAATATCATAGTACCTGTAGTCGCAAATGTTGATAATTTAAATTCAACAATCAAACTGCATATGTTTCGTATTCTTTGTCATAAGCCGCATGTATTAAACACATGTATTTCTAAAGAAAATATCTTCAGAAATGTATTTATGCCCCCTATGCAATAGCAATATTGCGTTGCTCTTGAGGTTCCGTACATCCGTCCGTTCGTCCGTGTACATTTAAATCGAAAAGTCAAAGTTTGGAAGAGTTTCTCCAGAGACCAGTATGCCACGAGGGCATATCCATGTTTTACAAACATAATGTCTAGTTATGTACTGTGTTTGTATTTAATTTTGTTCAATTGGATGCCAGTTCAAGGTCATGGAACATTAAGAATAATGTAGTATTGTAATTATCAAAAAACTCAAAACAGGGTAAATACCATATTATGGCAATCTACTGAATATGTTTGTCAGATTTCATCAATTAAAAGAAAACTATTAAAGCACATGAAATGATAATGCCTCATAACGTTTATATTTACTATTGCTACCTATGAATTTCTACTAAATGCATATTCGAACACAGTTCATCATGACTCATGCAGGGCTACATATGCGATAGTTAATGTGTCACGCGTGTCATACCATTGTGTATTGCGTAGATATATCAATAAATGAAGAAAAAAAAATAAGCTAATTTTTTTTTTTTAAAATTAGCTTATTTTTTCTTCTTCATTTATTGATGTTTTCATGGTTTCCTTGATCTCCTCCTCTCTGTATCTTCGTTTCTAGTTTTGATAAGGTCACAGTCCGGTTGAAATATAAAATATAAACGTATATGATTGTATTCAAGGTTTATGGTAATGTAGTATAATCATTATCATGTATTGGTGGGACCGTGCTAAGTTACTTCCATACATGTCCCACATAGAGATAGCATCTCCACCAATGATATATAATAACCGTGTCTAATTCTCCGAGTAAAAGGATATGTACGAAATCCAAATGAGGAGGGATTCACTGTTAACCAGACACCATACTCAAAGAGGATATATATAGTCAGTTTCTTTTGTGTAATACTATATAATATCACCAACTTATCAAAATAGCAACTTTCACTTAAGATACGACAGAAATAATGCATTACAATGATCTCTAACTAACAAATCATACAGACCAGCACGTATCCACAAACGTCTTAGCTTTCTTCATCATAATGATATCAGACCATGTATATTCCTACTGTATACTGGCTACCAGCAGTCTGTTGTGCGATCCAACTATGCTCAATAATAGTTTATTGCATAATTTAAACCATGCTGGCTCATAATAACAATGAGACAAGCAATATGAAAATACAAACATGATGACACATAATGGACATGATTAGCACATGGTACGACATATATGCATACATTGTGTACATTCTTTGCTGTAACGGATATCATAGAAGAATGTGGCCCAGCCCACAATCAGCTCTGAATACAGAGCAGTATGACATTTGCTCTCATTTATATAATAGAAGCTTACGGTAGCTCATAAAAATAGCATATACAATTGTTAACCCTTTCAACACCAAGTAACTTAATAGGATGTTCCATGCCAATGTTTCACGCTATTTCATTAATTTTGTTCATTCAAATTATCCCATTCTTCTAAAAGGGTAATCTGTACGACGTTTAAAATTATTAACAAACAGTGGAGATCCTGATGAGACGGCTCGTTACGAGCCGGCTCATCTGGATCTGCACTGTTTGCAAACATTGTCTCTATAGAGGTCTGTGGTGTTGAAAGGGTTAAGTGTCACGTTAAGAATGCTGTCCTCATACAATGTGCATTTTATAGTGTTTACATGTTGACATTATTTTCTATGAGCTTACGGTCTATGTATGGTTTATTGCTTTCTATTATACACTTATAAATAAACATGCGATGATTTTGCAAATAGACAAACAACCCAGTATAGTGACCTTCATTATGAGGCAGCTTATCAGGGATTCCGCTGGGGAAAATAAAAAAATCGGCACTTTAAAAAATTGGCGATAAAAAATTACAATTTTAGAGAAAAAAAATCAAACATTTTTTTTTTATTTTTTTTTAGAAAATTGTAATTTTTTATCGCCAATTGTTTATTTTTATCGCCAATTGTTTATTTTTGCCAATTGTTTATTTTTATCGCCAATTGTTATTTTTATCGCCAATTGTTTATTTTTATCGCCAATTGTTTATATCGCCAATTGTTTATTTTTATATCGCCAATTGTTTATTTTTATCGCCAATTGTTTATATCGCCAATTGTTTATTTTTATCGCCAATTGTTTATTTTTATCGCCAATTGCGAAAGTGGCGATCGCCAGCGGAATCCCTGGCTTATATGATTACTGGAATTATTACAATACTTAAAATAACCAGTAATCCGGTACATGTATGTTTCTTAAAAGAGCATACGATATGCAAATATAATTCTCGGAATTGTTCTACTTTTCTGAATGCAGTGTATGCATCAGATTCAGCTTATCACGAATATTAATTTCACATTATGGAAAAGATTATATAGTACGTAGTTTTGTATATACGGTTCATTGTATGGATGAAAACTAATTTAATCCATACAGGTTTCATGAATATCATCCCCTTGAAAAGTGCTATAGAACTCTACTTGCAGCAAATAAGCGGAGCCGTATAACCAAACTATTGGTCCCTGTTATGGGATACCCCTGGGCACTCTATAGACCTATTTGATGTATGTGAACACCTAGTTAAGTGAGCAATATGTGAACACCTAGTTAAGTGAGCAACTCCTTATAACCACAATGACAATTTGTGTACGTATGGTCGAAAATCTGTGTAAATATTCCATTAACCCTTAGAATGCGGGAACCGAAAATAGTCGTCGGCTGGTAATTCATATAGTGGGATATAAATTTTGGACAGAGACTTACTACGGGCCAATCAAATGTTGGGGAATTGTGTAAATATTTTTGTGCTGGAATTATAAGCTTCCAAAAAAGCAATATATATGTGAAGTACGTATATACTTGACTAGCAAATGTGATATAAACCATGACAAGACTTATCGAATATTTGACATATGTTTATGGTGTATTATTAGAATCTTTGATATTGAATGCATGGATTACAGCATGCACATGATGTTCACTATTTGCCTTTTCCACTGGTCTATATTTGGCAAATCATTTTATTTCGGTGGCCATTTTGAAAGTGAACATGATTACCGTGACTCACGGTGAGTATTATGTCGTTGCTAGCCGTGACATTATATCAATGGCAGATCGTGTTGACTTATTTCACTTTCTTAAGCAAAGGAATGGATGTGTACACCGGCATACATTGAAAGGTTTTGTATGTTTCGGCTATTAAGATGCATAATATTTATTATTCCGATCTTCTGAGCAAGTTATACCGTTATCAGTTCGATGAGAACTGCAAATTATCATATCCATATCATTAATCAGACACCAAGAATGCATGAAGTTCAATGACCTTGAAATGACCTTGACCGTGGTTTGAATAAATGGCACCTGGATTATTTGGAAACCTTATACATTCAAGTTTATAAAATCACCTGGTGACAAAAATTAACATGAGGTGCCGGATTCCTATACGTATATGTACAATTGCCCCCGGACTAATCCATTTTTATATCACTTTTTCTTAAAATGAAAGACAGATACAATACATATCCTCCACTTTTCATTGATGGCTCAAAGGACGGGGACTGGGTAGCTGCTGCTGCAGCTGTCCCCGAGGGAGATCCTCAGTTCAGACTCCCAGATAAATCTTCGATATTTTCTGCAGAATTGAGGGCAATTTTAGTCACTCTTGATTTTGCGTAAATATCTTGGAGAAAGAAATTCATTTTATTTTCAGATTCACTATCTTCACTACAAGCTTTATACAACGTGAAGCTTGAACATCCACTTATCCGCCAAATTATTGAGCTACACAATCTTTTAATTTCGTCTTGCAAGGACATTTTCTTTGTTGGCTCCCCAGTCATACTGGTATCAAGGGCAATGACAGGGCACATAGTGCTGATTAGGCCGCCCTGGAGCAGGGATTCCGCTGGCGATCGCCACTTTCGCAATTAAACAATTGGCGATAAAAAATTACAATTTTCGAAAATAAAATAAAAATTATAATTTTTTATCGCCAATTGTTTATTTTTGTTTGAAGTGGCGATTATTTTTTTTTCTCCAGCGGAATCCTTGCTGGAGCTACCGACTTCTAATTTTCCTGTTTGCTATAATAATTGTAAATCATCCATTAACTCATTCATCTCTGATACAATGCAGACCCAGTGGGATCTGCTCACAGATAATTAACTTCATGCTGTGAAACCGACTCTGGGCGAATGGACTCCTGGCTACAGACATGTACGCCGGGATGAAGTTGTCCTTAGTCGATTGCACATTGGACATACACAACTAACGCATTCGTATATGCTCAAAGGTGAGCCGCGTCCATGGTGTATTCCATATATGTCACAGCGCTTTTACCATGCAACACATCCTATGGACTGTATCGACTTTACCGATATGCGACTCAAACACTTCAATGTTACTTCACTTGCGAAGTTATTCCAGGTGGAGAACATTGAAGGTTTGCATGTTGCTCATTTATATTGTGCATCGTAGTTTTTGTCGCACCAGCTTGCAAAAAACGCGATATAGTCGGCACTTCGGCATACGTACGTTTTTCGTTATACTATATCTCTGCAACTGCTTCGCCCATTACCTTGAAACTTCACATGGGTGTTTATCATCATCTATTTTTTTTTCATTCTACCCCCCCCCCTCCCTACCCCCCCCATCCCGTGCGGCCCCTGTGCCCAATGTCAAGGTCTAATTACTTTGACATTTTTGGTTAAAAAATCAGCTATATTTGTGGTCTGTTTATTGTTTTCTGCAGCATGATAAAGGTACCACACAATTCTTATAAATTGCTTTTTGATACTCGCTACTTCTGATTTCAATTGGGTTTTTGGTAATTTTAATTGGGTATTTAAGCAAATACTCAGCTTATCTCGAGCTCTGGCTTGGCCCTAAATGATACTCTTTTGTGTTGATGGGCCGTTAAGCACCATCTATCCATCCATCCACCATCCACCCACACTCCCACACTCCAAGAGTAGGAAACGCTACTCAGTAAGTCTTGTGACTTTGACTGGAGAAATGGGGCTTATGGGAATTGAATCCCATAAGCCCAATTTCTCCAGTCACAGCCACATATATCCTACTGCTTTTGTGAGTTGGCCAAGTGATTCTGGTGTGGCGAGGACCTGCCATCAGATCAGGATCATTCTGATTTCAGGGCTGAATATATAATTTTTTTATTGTAAATATTCAGTTCTGATTTTGGGATTTTCCCCCCATTTGTACATGTACTTGAACATTTACATTTAGTACTAAACCCATTGATCCGGCCTTAAATGACCTTAGCTGTTGATAGGCCGTTAAACCCCAACAAACAAACAAACACACACAGCCACATATGGCTATGGTTTTCTGTGATTGTCGTTACAGAGATAACGCGACATCGTCGGATGCTACACCACCATCATCACCTCAGCCGTCGCGGCGTAATGAACGCGTAACCGATGGCAACGTATTCTCGCGGCTCACCAGCAGCACCACAGGAATCTCAGATGTGAACATTAAACGGTGAGTCACTGTTCTGTAAATGTGGTCTGTAAATGTGTTGTTGTTCTGTAATTGTGTCGTTGTTCTGTAAATATGTCGGTGTTCTGTAAATGTGTCGGTGTTCTGTAAATATGTCGGTGTTTTGTAAATGTGTCGGTGTTCTGTAAATATGTCGGTGTTCTGTAAATGTGTCGGTGTTCTGTAAATGTGTCGGTGTTCTGTAAATATGTTGGTGTTCTGTAAATGTGTCGGTGTTCTGTAAATGTGTCTGTGTTCTGTAAATGTGTCTGTGTTCTGTTAATGTCACAGTGTTTTGTAAATGTGTTGGTGTTCTGTAATTGTGTCGTTGTTCTGTAAATATGTTGGTGTTCTGTAAATGTGTCGTTGTTCTGTAAATATGTTGGTGTTCTGTAATTGTGTCGTTGTTCTGTAAATATGTTGGTGTTCTGTAATTGTGTCGTTGTTCTGTAAATATGTTGGTGTTCTGTAAATGTGTCGGTGTTCTGTAAATGTGTCTGTGTTCTGTTAATGTGACAGTGTTTTTATGTCTTCAAACTAACCTGAATGGTTGCAAACTGATAGGTTGCTATGAAATCGTCCTAATAATAAAAATCTGCCTACTCTAATCACTCAAATAACCCACCATAGACCATTCCGCTCTACCCACAGCCAATTGGCTAGTCCGCTATTTAGACTCCTCCTATTATTTTAGGACGCTATCAAGAGTGCAGGTATATTTGTCTCTCTCTTTATTTCGTGCTTATTTTGAATTTCTGCCTTGTATTGTGCCGTATTTGTCATTATATTTCGTTCAATACATATTATTATCACTCTTGTGTGTTACGTGATTTTCTCCATTGCATTTTTTGGGGTTTTTTCACGGTGTTTTACTTTGTGTCACATATTTTCGCGTGTACGCGATTCGTACCCTAACGGGTTCGTCCCAAGTGGATTCGTTCCCGTGACACATTTTTTTTGTAGCGTTTTTGTGTTTCTTCTATCAGGTTTTGTTATACAATACTTGTTAGAATGCCGCAATCACGCGCTGCGTGTGGACACATGACTTCTCCTTGGGATACCCATACGGACAGGTGCTTTGCCTGTTGCGGGTGTTGCAAAGAGAGGCCATGTGATTTGTCCGTCCGTTGGACGGATTCGACGTGGGGCAAGGCTGGGTCTAGTAGGTCCCATACCTCACGTCTGAAGTAGTCTGTGTCCGAGTCTCAGCTCTTGGGAGCAGTGGAACCATCCGAGGTTTCGGAGGTTGTGTTAAGTGATAGGCCGGTATCCATACAGGGGATACCGGGCTGCTGGGGCCGGTGCCTGATCGCTATCACCCGGTTCGCAGAGGGCTATACCTATCACAGGGTTGTTTCGGCTGGTTCTTGATAATATATCACCCGGTTTGAAGCTGACCCAGCCTCTCTCAGTAGAGGCGCCCGGTACCGGGCACCGGGCACCGGGCACCGGGCACCGGGCACCGGGCACCGGGCACCGGGCACCGGGCACCGGTCATTATGTCACCGGGCACCGGGCACCGGGCACCGGGCACCGGGCACCGGGCATTATGTCACCGGGCACCGGGCACCGGGCTATACCTATCACAGGGGTGTTTCGGCTGGTTCTTGATACTATATCACCCGGTTTGAAGCTGACCCAGCCTCTCTCAGTAGAGGCTCCCGGTACCGGGCACCGGGCACCGGGCACCGGGCACCGGGCACCGGGCACCGGTCACCGGGCACCGGGCACCGGGCACCGGTCACCGGGCATCGGGCACCGGGCACCGGGCATTATGTCACCGGGCACCGGGCACCGGGCACCGGGCACCGGGCACCGGTTAGGCTACCGGGCACCGGTCAAACACCTGGCACCGGGCACCAGACTCTTCTTGGACAGCCTGCTGCTTCCGGTAAGAAGACGTTCTTGTCTTCGGTTGGTCTTCGTTCTACGTGTTCACGTAAGTCGAGGAGTCGATCTCGTCGTAGGTCAGGATTCGGTTAGCTCTTCGATTTCGGGTTCGGAGTTTAGATCTTGTTCTTCCTTTTCCTCGAGGTCATTCTCAGGTTTTGGAACAGGTTCATCTAGATCTCGTTCTCCTGTTCGTCGTAGGAGACGGTTGTATAGGGCTTCTACATGTAGTACTAGCTTCGGCAGTACATATACTATTTGGAACGATACAGTACAGGTCTGATTGAATCAGATTCCACGTATGTGGTAGGTGACTGCCAGTCTAGGGTTGCTGCGGCAGGTGCTTATCACATTCACCCGGTCACAACCTACCCTAACTCTCGCAGGAGAGGTGACGGTATTGTGTTACGGGCACCGGGCACCGGGCACCGGGCACCGGGCACCGGGCAGGCACCGGGTACCGGGCATCGGGGTAGCAACTATTTCTGACCGTGGTGTTCGTGGGTTCGTATCCTGTGTACATATTGTGTTTTTGTATCCGGCTCCTCGAGATCTAGCTCTTCCGTTTTCGGAGGAGACTGTCGAGGTGGTATTGGACGCCGTGGTGCTTTGGCTCCGTACTTGTCTGGCCTGCTCTTTATTCGAGTGTATATGAGTTCGAATTCCCAGTCTATATTCAGGACTCGACACGCGATAGAGTTATGATGGTTCAGTTGGCTAAGATTCGGGAGTTCCTGTCTAAGTCCTAGTACTTAGTGGGTTTGTCGGCTCTTTCACAGCTGGTGGTTTTGCCAGTGGAGCCTCCCATAGGGGTACTTCCTCGGATGGCTGTTGTGAGGCTGATTCGGTGGTGGTGGAATTGCCGGAGTTGTCGTGGTTTCATTGCTCTCCTACAGTAGGGCTTCTTGTTACGTACATTGGGGAGCTTTAGGTAGGATTTGGCCACTGCGGGGTCCCTAGTGCTCAAACTTTGATCGCCACACTGGGGTCTAAGTTCTACATGCCCCTCTATGCGGTATGGTTCTTGAAATCTCCGTTTCTGGACAAGGACGCCGCAGCGTTTGGGATATCTTCGGCTCCTCGTCCTGGTTCGCGTTTGCGAAGGCATGGGTGTAGGCTGTTAAGTCGATTGTGGCTATGCCAACTTTCGATTTATGTTTCAATCATTATGATTCATCGTCTCTGGACGCAGTGCTTCAGTCGGCGATTTGTGCCGCTAAGCCTCTTGTTAACATGTCTTTGGAGTTTTCTATGGACATGCTCTTGTCCAGGTGAGACTCAGTGATAGCCGGCTAGTTTTTTTTTTTCTTGAACGGCCATAGTTTTGCTTCGTTCGCCTCTTTTGACCTCTGTTAATTGTGCGATCGAACGGCCAAAGGGCAGCTACGGTACCGATGGTCCCTCCTGCTGCTCCTTCTTGTCTACCTTCTGTGGGGTCGTTTCCCCTGACGGGGGTATTTTCAAGGGTTTAGTAGAGTCTCTCTCTTGAAGTATAGTGCTATAGAGGAAGTTCGGGACGTGGTCGGAGCGCCATTTGCCCGGAGACTGGGTTGTTTCCATAGATCTGCGGGTCTCGTACTTCCACGTGCCCTTCCGCAGATGCTCTCGGAAGTTTAAGTTGTTTCCGAGTTTTGTGTCTTTTAGATCTAGAGTAGTCGTAGTTGGTTCCCACACAGGATTTTTCTTAGGTGGGAATGAGCTTATTGACCGATCTATAAGTCATCATAGTACCTTTGGACAGGGTGCGTGGCATCTTGTTTTAGTTTCCGGGTACTGGTCAGAGGTTCTCTGTCAGCTAGGAAATTTCTGCACTACCTGGTATTTCGGGGTGCAGAATAGGGGAAGGTTATGTTTGCGACCTCCAGTATACTTACTAGGGCTATGGAGGCCGCACCCCGATCCTTTGGATCGGTCTCTGCCTAGGATCACCATCTTCCTACGTTGTATCAGATGGTGGGCAGTGGAGGTCTCGTTCCTACAGGGATTTCCCATAGTGTTACCTCCTCCTACTCGCTTTCTGTCCACAGACGCGTCGTGAGAAGGCTGGGGGGCTCATTGGAGCCCCTACATTGGTGTGTTGGTGGTCAGTGCAGGAAACTCAGGGACACATCAACATGTTTTAGCTTTTGGCAGTGTTCCGGGGGTTGACAGCGGCGGATTCTGTTCGGCACGGACAGGTGGTTATGGTTTCTGCGGTCATCTCCGGTTCTGACGGAATGGCTTCTGCATCCGTTGGTGTCCAGTGCTATCTTGTCCGGATGGGGGTATCCATTTGTGGATTTGTTGCGGCAAGGCTCAAACGTCGGTTTTATATTTCCACTGTTTGCGCCCACGTACCGATTCGGACTTTTCATTTTACTTGTTCCAGTATAACTTCGGACCCATGTACTGCATGTTGGACATTGCTAAGGAAGTGATTTGAGATACCAACTGTTCGTGTTTATAAGATCGCATGTAATTCACTCAATTGTAATTATTATAAACTAGCGTCCGTTAATGATTATGGCATTTACGGATCGATTCATGTCAGGCATATAATTGGCTATTAACAAGAGTATTTTTGTGATTTCACGTCACACTGTCGTTAATTGGTTGACCACGGCTTACGTGGTCGGCTTTGACGGTCTTCCGCGATTGTAACACGGTTACCGGCGGCATGTTTTGATCACTTTGTATGTGTGAAAAACTTACCTGTGCCAATTAAGTTTGACCAGACTTTACGACGCCCGCTGTTTAAATTGCATATCGACATTACAGTATAATGTGTATTAATTATACCATCGGGACTTGTTTTCCACATCGATATAAACGAAATGTCGACATTTCCGATATCGATATATCAGGTATGTAATGTATGAGTTATATAGCAGTTCGGCCGGGACCACTAGCGTATATCGGCATAAGCAGGTATATCGATGTAAGCAATGTCGACATAACGCGTATCGACTGTATATACAACATGCTGTTGTCACTCCATCATTTCTGAAGCAATTGGGTATTTCAAAATGTTAATTGTGTTAAATAGAAGCACACTACTGTTTACACATTAGCAGTTTCTCCTATGACCGAGATTTCTCCCTCAGATACTTTATCCCTTCTCACATGATCTGGAATCAGTTGTGGTTCGGGCCTCCCTCCGTCACGCCTGTCAGCGACAGTGGTTCACACTTTCTGTCCAGTCCGTGCTATGAAGCATTAGGTTCGGAAGAATTAGGACATCCGGTCCGACCGTAAAGTTTTTTATTACCAATTTTAAGCCAACGGGAGGTATCGCAATCCTTTGTCTTCCGTTGGATAGATAGGGCCATTACTTGAGTTTATTCTACAGTAAGTGGTTCTGCAGCTGAGTTGTTTAGGCCCTAAATGCACGAGGTGCATGTAGTCTCAACTTCTTCTATGATCGCTCTCTGCACTGGCAGGAGATGCGTAACTGCCAACTGTTACGATTTTTCGTATTTATTTTCCGGGAAATACGTTAGATAGACGGTAGTACGGATTACTATTAAAGTACGATTTTTGATCGGCGCGGGTATATCTGGATATTATTATTTCGTTTAAATAAAATTCTGCCAATAATCCTATTGTTTTATTTACCCGTTATCATTCTCGTCTAGGCGATTACCATTTGATATTCCAGCGCTCAGAGATATTGATTTATTCATCACGTAATTCGTATAATGTCTGATCTAAGTGCGCAGCCAACTTATTTGGGGATTGTTTTATCGGAAGAAGTTAGGACAACACTTCTGTTCATCTATGATTTCAGCGAGACATGGCCCAGATTGGTCCTGTCACAGCGCGGTGATGTTTTTGCGTCTTGCAATCAGTGTTATTGTAGATATTCGGGTGCTCATGGTAGCCGAAACTTGGGCCAAGGCTATTTTTAACTTATTTTATGCATATAAGTGAGTACTGATTTTTGTTCCGGAATACATATGTGGTGTTCCGGAAAGTAACCCCCTTTTCTCTCCATGTTCCTCATGTGACCGACATGGGGTTGACATCTCAGGGAGATGTTTAAGAACTGGGTCCGTTAGTAGCAGCGGGTGCAGTTGTGGGTTTATCAGCCGGTAGCATCAAGTTTAGGAGGCTGTTTGGATCTACCTGTTCGCGATAGTCTGCGATTTTTTTCTGATTACCCGATTATTCGGTTTTTGTTTTTACAGTCCCAGTGGAATCCTGGGGGTTGGTAAGTGTGACTCTCCGCTCGATGAACTCCACTTGCCTTTGTTGATGAACGGGGATCTGTGGTGATCTATGGTTCTTACGGTTCATCACGCTGGCCCAGGAGGCATTGTTTTGTACATGTTTCAATTAGGGCGAGGCTACCTTTCTAGTTTGTAGCAGTGTTGTTGCAAAAGGATAGTGTTTCACTTTGGGTTAATGATTCTATTCTCTTTGTCTACTATACATGGGGTTATAGGTATACAGTGGTCGACACTCGCAGTGTCCCGAGATCCGAGGATCCCTGTTTTGTAGGAGGAATCACTGCATTTTCAAGAAAATCCCATTCAACATTATGTAACAATAGGGATGTCCATGCTGCGGAATCCCTGGGCCAAAAGTTAGTGTCAAACAAACCCTGGTATAGGTTTTGATCTGGCTTTAGGGCCAGTTTTAACTCCTCATGCACTTGCTTGTTAGGATGACCTTAGTGCTTAGTGCGTTTATACTGTGTTCTCGATATGTACGAGTCACGTGTCGTCATGTGACTATGTATAGACTTTGAGTTTATCTCAGTTGAGTTATTGCGTGTGAAGTGCCGGGCGACTACATTCGCCAGGGCTTCGTCTGGTAGCAGCAGCTATACTTTGAGTATTCTCCGGCGTTTTTACCAAGTATAGCAGGTTGGAGTCTACGAGTCAGTCTACGAGACTAGCGTGGTGGTGCTTGTCTTTATCCACCTCTCTTCTACTTCGTAGAAAAGAAAACCCGGGGGGGGGGGCCCGCTTTGGGCTCCCCTATGATTCTAGGGTGAGACCATGTTATTACTATATAGGTAACACCCAAGTGTGTACCTAGACCAAATATTTTTGTCTGTTTTGAGGGTTTTTAATCTGCCTTACCATTCCGGTCGAGTATGAGTAGTGAGAATACCTCCCACCATCACTACGAATTCTTGCAACCATTCAGGTTAGTTTGAAGACATAAAAATGGAAAATTATTTCTAATTTTAGTTTTTATTATTCATACTCACCTGAATGGTAAGGTAGACCCTCCTCCCGTCCCCGCTTGATGGTTTTATCTTCTCCCTACTTAGTATACTTCAGGCTATTTTTATCTAGCAGTGTCATTTCCATATGGAAATGATTTACTTTTGAAGCTGTATACCTAACAATAATAGGAGGAGTCTAAATAGCGGACTAGCCAATTGGCTGTGGGTAGAGCGGAATGGTCTATGGTGGGTTATTTGAGTGATTAGAGTAGGCAGATTTTTATTATTAGGACGATTTCATAGCAACCTATCAGTTTGCAACCATTCAGGTGAGTATGAATAATAAAAACTAAAATTAGAAATAATTTTCCATTTTGTAAATGTGTCGGTGTTCTGTAAATGTGTCTGTGTTCTGTTAATGTGTCAGTGTTCTGTAATGTGTCGGTCTTCTGTAAATGTGTCTGTGTTCTGTAAATGCGTCTCGGTGTTCTGTAAATGTGTCGGTATTTGTAAATGTGTCGGTATTTGTAAATGTGTCGGTGTTCTGTAAATGTGTTGGTGTTCTGTAAATTTATCAGTGTTCTGTAAATGTGTTGGTGTTCTGTAAAGGTGTGTCAATGTTCTGTGAATGTGTTGGTGTTCTGGCCCGTAATTAGTAAATCTTCTCCATCTCAGGGATCGGTCGATGATCTAGTGGTAATGCATTGGACTTAAGTTCTGGTGATCTTAGGTTCAATCCCCACTTACGCATGAACATATAGTTTGAAAATTAATAGTATTTCTACCCCACTGGTGTTTCGGGTGAGACTTGAAATTGAGGTACCATCTCTGTATGACCATCGCTGTTGCTGGGACGTTAAACCCCATTCACTTTCAGTTTTCAGAGGCAGTATAGTTCCATTCAATGCTCGAATACAGAGTGCCGTACGCCATTCGCCCCTGATATGTTACCACACGGCGGAGTAGTCTAGTAGTTTTAATGGCACTGGGTCTCATATGTGGCTGTGACTGGAGAAATAGGGCTTATTAGGGCCCCGCCGAGATTCAGCGATGACCTATAGGTTTCTCCTCTCCTCGCCCGCCGCCCGTCCATCCGTCTGTCTGTTCTAACAAGCAAATAGATTGTTATCAGGTTACAGGAGTGTGCTATTTGATCAGGAGCTACACTGATCACAAATCCCATAAGTCTCATTTCTCCATTCACAGACACATATTTTCTCACTGTTGTTTCAGAAGCAGTATACAGGCATGAGAATCTTCAGCTGATCAGCTGATTTCAGTGGATTTTGTCATAATTTGCGTTTTCAAAATGATTCAGAATCGATCTGGTATGCTCAAATTTAATACTTTTACAAGTGGGGTGAAGGGTTTCAGTGGATTTTCAGATGTTTTCAGCGACAGCCATTCTCATGTCTGAGTATATGGATGGGTTGCGGTCTAGGGGTTAGGACACCCGACTTCCAATCAGGAGGTTGTGGGTTCAAACCTCGCCTTAGGCACCAAAACATACTTTTGTAGTATTTCCATCCCACTGGTCTTTTGGATGAGACTTCAAACTGCTGTCCCATCCCTACATGACTGTAGCCGTTTCTGGGACGTTAAACCCATTCACTTTTCTGTGATCAATTTTCAGATCAGCCGGTGCATCTGCACAGTCTAATCAGGATCTGCCCTGTTCAACATTCCATCAATGAAGTACCCGTCGGGCTTCTAACAGGCTACAGGAATGTGATATTCGATTACAAGCTACACCCATGCTGTTGATAGGCTGTTAAACACCAACAAACAAACAAGTACACCCAAGCTACCACATTTCTCCAGTCACAACCACATTGTCTCACTGTTTCAGGGGCAGTATCGTTCCTTCCAATCCGCGAATACAGAGTGCAGTACGCCAGTCGCCGCTGATATGTTCCCACACGGCGGAGGGACATACAAAGGCCGTCCTGTCTGTCACAGCAACCGAGGATCTTCTTTTCACCAGCAGTAAAGGTAGGTTGTCTCTGTAGCCGATTTCACCAAAATTGCTAAGCATACTTATCTAGTTAAGTATAGTTTGAGGGAGTAATCAATTATTGCTGCATATATTTGGTGATTAAAATTATGCAGAATTATTATACTGTATTTGTTACATTATCACAGCCAAATGGCTGTGATAATGTAATAAATTCAGTATAATAAAAATTAATAAATTTATCTTTAAATTGAAAATTTCTCACTCAAAGTGTACTTTACAATTTTGGTGAGATCGGCTGCATATATTTGATGATTAAAATTATGCAGAATTATTATACTGTATTTGTTACATTATCACAGCCAAATGGCTGTGATAATGTAATAAATTCACTATAATAAAAATTAATAAATTTATCTTTAAATTGAAAATTTCTCACTGAAAGTGTACTTTACAATTTTGGTGAGATCGGCTATTTGTGTTTATAATGAATAATATTTACACTGTCATTAAATTCATAATGGAAACGCCCATTCAACGTATTGCATTTATATCTCAGTACAGTACATTAGCCCCATGTAACATCGCATGACATTCATTCAGTAAAGTTTGTTTGACGTCATTAAAATACATGACCTTCATTGGCAACATCGTTGTTCTATGAAATGTGACAAAATGATGTAAAACAACAAGATTCCTAATCTTAACGCCGTATATGGTTATTTACATTTTTTAACTATCGGAACGTGCAATGTAAATACAGTCAAACCTGCGAATAAAGGCCAGCCATGGGAACAGAAAAATCCGGCATTTGTTCACAGGTGGTCTTTATTCGCAGGGTCATTTATGTAGCAATTGGGAGAGCAACAGCGTGGCTGCTATAGACGGAAATGCTGTTCCGAGGTGTACTTTAGCACAGGTTCGACTGTATAAGTAATAAAACCATGGGCTGTTGCGTTTACTGTAGTATGTAAACATTTGCACCTTAAATAATAGTTGAATAAATCGCAGATCGGACGGCGAAAGCGTGGGACCTGGACACGGGTAAGGAGGTGATGTCCTTCTCCGGCCACCCAAACAATGTGACCGTGGTCAAGTACAGCCAGGACCAGAGACTCGTGTTCACAGTTTCGCAGTCGTTCATCAGCGTTTGGGATATCAGGGAGAGGGCCAGTAAATGTGTTAAAACGTTAAGGTGAGTGTTATTTTCAGCACATATGTGTGTTAGTTTCCACATAAACAACAAGTGAGCACAGCGAGCGAGTTGTTAGATAAGGCCAGTAAATGTATTAACCCTTAGACCGCTATCTTATATTTTTTTTTGTCATCTGCTGTTTATTTTCTATTTTCCATTTTTGTCATCAAAAACATGCTTTGACAGAATCGAACTCTATGGAAAATTTCGTCAACTTTCGACATGATTTACGGAAACTATCATGAATTTTGTAAATAATCATCATGGCGTGTCTCGTATTTATCCCGTCAACACAATGTGTATGTGCCGTGAAACACGGTGCCGTGAAACATTTTTGATATCCTGTCAATACAACGTAATCACTGTGTATGAATATGTGCGGTGGCAGGGGTTATCTTTTTGCATTTTAACGCCATTTGTAGGTGTTGACGGGATAAATAGAATAGTAGGTTAGTGCCGTGAATGGGAAAAATATCTGGCGCGGCACGGAAACGGGATGTGCTTGGCAGAGCCTCGCCCATCCCGTTTCCTAAGCCTTGCAATATATTTTTTTCAATTCATGGCACTAACCTACTGTTCTCTATCCCCTTAGCTGTTAAACACCATTCGTTTCATTTCCATTTTCACAGCTCCTCAGGGTTAACTCAGGACGGGTCAGTAAACAGCCAGTCACGGCAGATTGACCTGCCGATGGGCGAGCACCACATAAACGACATCGCGATCAACACCGCGGGCAACCTGCTGTACAGCGCGGGCGGGAACGTGGTCCGCGTCTGGGACCTCCGACGCTTCATGGCCGTCGGCAAACTGAGCGGGGGTCACCAGGCGGCCATTATGGTGCTGGGCGTGGGTCAGGCAGACGGGAACGATGTGGTCATTACCGGGTCCAAGGACCACTACATTAAGGCAAGTGCGGGATCATGCCTGTTTATATGCTTGCTATTGACCTGTAGCCGATTTCACCAACATTGCAAAGTATACTTTTCTAGCAAAGTATACTTTGAGGGAGTAATCATTTATTTATCCTGAAATGCATTATTTTATATAAAACATACAACTGCATATATTTGATGATTAAAAGTATGCAGAATTATTATACTGAATTTATTACATTATCACAGCCAAAATGGCTGTGATGATGTAATAATTTCAGTATAATAAAAATTTATAAATTTATCCTAAAACTGAAAACTTTGCTAGAAAAGTATACTTTGCAACGTTGGTGAAATAGGCTACAGGTGTAAAACACCAATCATTATATTCACCCTTGCTGATGTATACCTGTCAATTAATTAATCCTCCCATACAGGTACATCCCATCTGTAAATGCCCTTGCTGTTGAACGAACATAAAACCCCAATCAATCAATCAATCAATCAATCCGCCCATACATGTACATTCCGATCTGAATGTGACTGCTGTTGAACATAATTATGTAAAATCACAATCAATCAATCAATCCCCCATACAGGTACATCCCATCTGTAAATGACCTTGCTGTTGAATGAACTTAAAACCTCAATCAATCAATTGATCCCCCCCATACATATACTGTATATGACTTCCCTATTGAATGGGCATAAAGCCCCAATCAATTAATCAATCCATCAATCACCCCATATATAAGCATTCTCATTGTCTTGTATATATACCTTTCTGTTGAACTGATGTATCCATCCATCCATCCATCCATCCATCCAATCAATCAATCAAGTAATCAAGCAATCAATCAATCAATCAGTTAATCATTTATCTACAGATATTTGAGATAGTGCCGGAAGGTGAGGGGGTATTTACGCCCAAGTACAACTTGGAGCCCCCACATTACGATGGTATCCAGTCGCTCGCCATCCAGGGAAGCACGCTGTTCAGTGGGTCACGTGACACCTGTATCAAGAAGTGGGATATACGGTCGCAGTCTCTAGTACAGGTAGCTATTTGTCTTATTAATTCCATAATAACCCTAAATATTCAGACTCAATTTATTCCCACAACAAAGAGTGTCCCAATGTTTAGGGTCAGTTTGGCTGTACGGGTTATCGCAATACAAATACAGTGAAAACTCTCTAAGCCGGACACCCTGGGAGGTTTCACTGTAAATCGGACATTTGATCATTCTGAGCCATAGTTGTGTGCTATGCGATCACAAACAGACATTATCACCCGAGATAAATTATCAAGAAATTCATGAAAAGTAAGATCACAGGTGTTTTCTTGGTGCCCGGTTTAGAGAGGATCCACTGTAATTATTTTGGATACAACTTGGTTTGGGAAACACCTATTTTTATAGGGGTGTCCCAAAACAAATGGTGTCCGAATATCTGGGTTTTTTACCAAACTAGGGAAATCATGAGCAATATTGCCTCGGGTCGTCCACAGCACGTCGGGTCAATAGTTTTAACTGTTCCCCCGAATTACCATGAAATAACTGTATACTGTTTCCAGTCGGTGAATGCGGCCCACAAGGACTGGATCTGCGCCCTGGACGTGGTTCGCGGTGGCAACACGCTGCTGAGCGGGTGTCGCGCCGGTTACCTCAAGCTCTGGCAGATGGACACGTGCACCCAGCTCGCAGAGATTCGTGCCCACAGCTCCCCCATCAACTCCATCGCCACCAACTCCACCGCCATCTTTACCGCGTCAAAGTAAGTTGGGTATAATCTCGATTTCCTTAATTCTTTCAACACTACAGACCTCTTTATATCTGAATCATTCTGACAGACAAACACTGTAGATCCAGATGAGCCGGCTTGTTACAAGCCGGCTCATCTGGATCTACAGTGTTTGCAAATCTCTGTTTCCTGATCTAGTTAACCCTTTCAACACTACAGACCTCTTTCGCTGTTTTTGCAAAAAGTGTAGATCCAGATGACCTGGCTCGTAATTAGCCATCTCATCAGGATCAAGTAATTTTCATATTGTTTAGGGAAAAACCAGCCCTTATAAATGGACTCATCGGAAAATCATTTTGTGCACAAACTCCAGGTAAAAGGCCTTAAATATTATTCCTTTGCAATTTTTGTGTGTTTAAGTTTTCTGTCAACCTGGGAGAATATAAATGTTGGTACAAGGATGTTTATGCATTTGTTTCTCACATCAACATGCTTTCATTCTCCACGCATTCGTAGATGTGAACAATTGCACCATAGAGCCACCAACATCGACTGTCAGACAGAGCTATAGCTTTTTTAGACTCGGCGGTGCCCTACATGTTTGCCCTGTCTGTCTTCTGTAAGAGTTTCTCAAATCACCTATAGGGGCCCTAAGTGCATCGACAGACCAAATTTTCTATTTACATTTTGCTCTCACTAACTTCTTAGTCTTACGAAGTCCAGTGAAATGAGACGAGCCAATGTGATTTTGTACCTAAGAAAATTTACAGAAACTGTAATATTTTCTGTAAATGACGTCGAAAGATGACAACATTTTCATAGCAAATGTGGAACTCTCTTCCAAACTATGAAAAGTTTGTCCACTTTCGATGCCATTTACGGAAAATAATGTAAATTTTGTCATCATTTTTCATGCGATATCACGCATGTTCTTAGGTACAAAATCACATGGCTTGTCTGAGTGAGCCCCAGTTCTAGTATTCGTCTATCAACCTCTTGTTGTAACATACCGTAATAACCCTAAATATTTGAACACTATCTATTTTGGAAAAAAACATAACAATATCTGATTTCCCTACAACAGTGAGCATACCAATATTTAGGGTTAGTATGGCAGTACTGGTTTAATCACAATAATAATGTATTTGGATACAATTTGTTTTGGGAAATTTGTTTTGTTTCCCAAAACAAAGTGTGTCCGAATATTTAGGGTTATTACGATAGCTAATGACTTGTTTGTTTTCAGCGAGCCCACAGTAAAACTATGGCAGATTCGACCATTCCCGGGCGACGATTCTCCTGTGTAGCCAACATGTCTTCCACATACTTCTATATGCATGCTCTACATTCAATTTGATTGAGCTTTGTATGGGTTAACCCTCACTACGCTTTAGACGGAAATTGTCGTCTGCTGTTTTTCATTTTTGCCTTAATTCTTAACAAAAAGAAAAAAGCGGTTTTGACAGCACATGAGAATCGTCTCCAGTGGATACGATTCTCATGCGCTGTCGAAATAGGTTTCTGTCGAGAAATATTGAAAATAAAACATTTGCAGCAGACGACAAAATTTATTTCAGCGTAGTAATTAATACACTTTCACATGTATGCTTTGACAATCAGGTTGGATGGGAACAACGTGTTTCACATTTTAGTCACAAGAATTCTGGTTTGTTATTGCTGAGTAACGCAAAATAAAGTTAATTTACTATATCCCCACCTACCCCTAAAATATGCCATAATAAGTTTTTGTCGCGCCCGCTTGCTGACAGCGCGATATAGTCGGCACATTGGTGTACGTACGTTCATGTGTCCGAGTTTGCGTTATTGGTTAATAATTCCAGCACAAAAATATTTACACAATTCCCTAGTATTTGATTGGTCCGTTGCAAGTCTCCGTCCAAAATTTATATCCCAATAAACTCCATGCCGAACTACTTTCCGTAACCGTGAGGCGCAGTTAAAATAATTCTTAAGAAAACGGAAAATAAACACATTTTCTTGATGAATTTTTTTGAAATGCTGGAATTATAAGGAATGAATGGCCTTTTTGTTGAATTTATCGGGGATATAAACTTGGAAAAGTCGCGGGAATACTGGACGAGGCCTTCCGGCCTTCGTCCAGTATTCCCGCGACATTTCCAAGTTTATACCCCGATAAATTCCACAAAAATGCCATTCATTCCTATAAAGCTTTTGGTTAAAGTTTTTTTGGTATACTATCAAAGCATCGGCGGGTGCAATATGCAGGCCGCGGTCATCTAGTTTATTTGTTTATATTTATAATTATATATAGAGAAGAAAATCATTAGTTAATGTTTCTTAAAGGTACAATCCCACTCAGTAGGCACAAAATGTTCTTTATAGGAATTAAATAAGTGTATAATTGTGTCACTATTCCACCACTTCTAACAATTACGAGTGCCCGTTATACAGATATAATCGTTTAGTAATATTTATTTTACTGATAGTGACGCATGTGGTATCAGCCTGTTTTCATATGCAAATGAGGCATGATATTTTTTAATTATTTATACTAATAAAATGCGTCACCTGAAAAAATAATATTTTCGACAGATTATAAAGTATGATCATTGCACATCAAAAAATAAAGACAGATAATAAATGGTAATGTCCGTTAATATTTGAAGGAAACACAGTTATCGCCCCTGTTATCAGTGTGAACATGTACGTCTGATATAAAATGTATAATACTGTAATGCAAATCAATACGTGGGGTAATGGTGAATGGATGGTGAAAGTCTCAGATGGTGTCTCTGATATAAAGAATAATTTGTGCCTACTGAGTGAAACACTACCGGTATTTACAGTAGAACTGCGATAACTAGAACAGGTCTGGCTCGAACACCATGGAAAACTCGAACTGGTTCGACAGTCCCGGCAAATTTCCTATATAATTCATGTAATAAAACACCTTAAACTCGAACTATGAATTACTCGAACAGTCAAACCTGTGGATTAGTCCCGTGGACGGTCAAACAGTGGTAATTACCGCTAATAACTCGAACAGGTAAGTCTGTGATCAGCTGTTTGTCTACGAGGTGCGAATTCCACCATTGCGGGCGGTCGCGTTGAGTAGTTTCCCTGACGCGGGATGACATTAAATCACGAATCGCAAACAATAGCGGCGTGAATTACGGGCGTTATGATGTCCACGTTAATTAAGTGATTTGAACAAAATTCATTTTATGTAATGTTTAATTGGCTGTTGAGCGACTATTGACACATTTCTATGTCTATCGAGTGAATAATGCGTGCTTAGTTTGTGAATAAAACGAGACGAATTCGAGCAATCGTCATTCTATGACAATTATGTCCAAGAGTACACTAGTATCTGTGTTAATTTATAGTGTTTATTATTGTATACTGACATTGTTTCGTTTATATTTTCCGTTTGTATATTTATTCCAACCACTGTGCTATGTGCTATTTTTAGACACTGGGAATACCAGTATTATGTATAGACGCAAAGCGGAACATAGCGGTTTATTTGACGTATAATTACATGTAAATATTGAATAAAACAGCAACTTTACAATTGTATTTGTTATTTTTCATTTCTCCCTCCAAATGTAATGCATATACAATGGCATGTCACATCGGTCATCTCATATATTCACATAAGTGATTTTATTGACTGAATGTGACAGTACATTTTTGAAACTTCATTCCCTCGAACTATGCATCGCTCGAACTCAAACTCGATTCCGTTGCCGGTTCGAGCGATCGAAGTTCTACTGTACAACAAATTTTAATAAAAAATACAGGTCACCCACCTGTCCTATTTTTGTCTCCAAAATTTGGATGATATTCAGTAAATTAACTTTATATGGCCTAACATGCGAAAACAAATCAAATTATTGAGACAGTGTGTGTCCATATACTATTATATATTGACTGCCAAAGGGACTATTCTTTGTGTTGCCAACAAATTTAGTCTCACCTAGTTTTAACTCTTTGCATGCTAGCGGCGAAAATATCCGCCAAACGAATTAGGAGTACATGTATAAGTTTTATTTCTCTCTGTAAATATGTCTTGAAATTTCATTAGAATTGAGTCCTCAGGACTCAATTCTAATGAAATTCCAAGACATATTCATGATATTTACGGGGAGAAATACAAGAAAATATGCTAGTTTTGAACTATTTATAGCCCACAAGTTTCCCAGCATGCAAAGAGTTAAGAGAGCAACGTCAGCACCATCATTTTTGTCGCGCTTTAGCAGAAGGCAGTCGCCGCTTTTTCCGTCATTGTCCGAAATGTTCAAAAGTTTGTTCAAGCTTTGTCATCATGGTATAACTTTAATATTACTTGACAGATTGTTTCAATATTTGGACACTTGAGATATGTGAGCATTTGGTACACCCTCATGCCGCAATTAACATGACCGTGATCTTTTTATCTTCACATGTTTGCGGAAACACTTAGCCATTTTTTGCGTCCAAAGGTTTGTACAAGAAAAAATCATGATATAACTTTAATATTACTTGACAGATTGCTTCAATATTTGGACGCTTGATGCATGTGACCATTTGGAACACACACATGCCCCCATTAACATGACCTTGACCTTTTGTACCTTCACATTTTTGCTAAAACACATAGCCATTTTTGTTTGCGTCAAAAAGTTTGTACAAGTTTCTTTATCATCGTATAACATTAATATTACTGGAAGTTTTGCTTCAGTATTTGGACACTTGATACATGTTAGTACATTGTATTTGGAACACACTCATGCCACCATTAACATGACCTTGACCTTTTTGACCTTCACATGGTTGTGGAAACATTTTGCCATTTTTTTCGTGTTTTACCTCTGATGGTTTTTAGCTCACCTGAGCGAAGCTCATGTGAGCTATTGTTACCGCAATGTGTCCGTCGTCCGTCGTCCGTCGTCCGTCGTTGTCGTCGTCCGTGAATATTTTCAAACGTCTTCTCCTCGGTAACCATTGGGCCTATAGTCACCAACTTCATAGTCATGGTCCTTAGGTAGGGGGATTACAAAATTGTTAAAATTACATCATTACGTAATCCAAGATGACCGCCGTCTAAAAATAGCACAAATTCTTCAAAAATCTTCTTCTCAAGAACCGCCGACCGGATTTCGACAAAACTTGGTAGGACTGATCGATGTACAATGCTCTTTCAAAGTTGTTAAAATGGTGACCCTGGGGTCAAAAATGGGCGTGGCCCGTGGGGTCAAATTGGGGTCAAATTTTATTTTTGACCGAATATGATCTTGTCATATATCAAATTGAAGGTATCAACGAGGCGATCACTTTGGTGCATTTTTTGTCGAAATCGGATTGTTATGTCATCCAAGATGGCCGCCGAAAGGTCAAAAGGTCGTTCTTTTATTAGAGATTTCAAAATTCTTCTTCACATGAACCGCTTGGCCCATGGTAGCCAAACTTAAGAGTTATGGTCCGGGTGGTTGAAGCCTTTTGCAGATTTGTTAAAATGGAGGTCATCGCTAATCCAAGATGGCCGCCGCCTAAAAATAAGCATAAATTCTTAAAAAATCTTCTTCTCATGAACCGCTAGCCAGATTTCGACGAAACATGCTAGGAATGATCGATGTACAATGCTCTTTCAAAGTTGTTAAAATGGTGACCCCGGGTCAAAAATGGGCGTGACCCGTGGGGTCAAATTGGGGTCAAATTTTATTTTTGACCGAATATGGTCTTGTCATATATCAAATTGAAGGTACCAACGAGGCGATCACTCTGGTGCATTTTTTGTCGACATCGGATGGTTAGGACATCCAAGATGGCCGCCGAAAGGTCAAAAGGTTGTTCTTTTATTAGAGATTTCAAAATTTTTCTTCACATGAACCGCTTGGCCCATGGTAGCCAAACTTAAAAGTTATGGTCCATGGCTGAAACATTTTCAGATTTGTTAAAATGGAGGTCATCGCTAATCCAAGATGGCCGCCGTCTAAAAATAGCATAAATTCTTAAAAAATCTTCTTCTCATGAACCGCTTGCTGGATTTCGACAAAACTTGGTAGCAATGATCGATGTACAATGCTCTTTCAAAGGTGTTAAAATGGTGACCCCGGGGTCAAAAATGGGCGTGGCCCGTGGGGTCAAATTGGGGTCAAATTTTATTTTTGAACAAATATGGTCATGTCATATATCACATTGAAGGTATCAACGAGGCGATCACTCTGGTGTATTTTTTGTCAAAATCGGATGGTTAGGTTATCCAAGATGGCCGCCGAAAGGTCAAAAGGTCGTTCTTTTATTAGAGATTTCAAAATTCTTCTTCACATGAACCGCTTGGCCCATGGTAGCCAAACGTAAAAGTTATGGTCCATGGGTGAAGCCTTTTCAGATTTGTTAAAATGGAGATCATCGCTAATCCAAGATGGCCGCGGTCTAAAAATAGCATAAATTCTTAAAAAATCTTCTTCTCATGAACCGCTAGCTGGATTTCGACGAAACTTGGTAGGAATGATCGATGTACAATGCTCTTTCAAAGTTGTTAAAATGGTTACCCCGGGGTCAAAAATGGGCGTGGCCCGTGGGGTCAAATTTTATTTTTGACCGAATATGGTCATGTTATATATCAAATCGAATGTATCAATGAGGCTTATGGTTATGATGGTTATGTCATCCAAGATGGCCGCCGAAAGGTCAAAAGGTTGTTCTTTTATTAGAGATTTCAAAATTCATCTTCACATGAACCGCTTGGCCCATGGTGGCCAAACTTAAAAGTTATGGTCCATGTGTGAAGCCTTTTCAGATTTGTTAAAATGGAGGTCGTCGCTAATCCAAGATGGCCGCCGTCTAAAAATAGCACACATTCTTAAATCTTCTTCTCATGAACCGCTGGCCGGATTTCGATGAAACCTGGTAGGAATGATTGATATACAATGCTCTTTCAAATTTGTGAAAATGGTGACCCCAGGGTCATAAATGGGCGTGGCCCATGGGGTCAAATTTTATTTTTGACCGAATATGCTAATGTCATATATCAAATTGAAGGTATCGATGAGGTGATTGCTCTGGTGCAATATTTGTCGGAATCGGATGATTATGTCATCCATGATGGCTGCCAAAAGGTCATTTATTCAAGATTTTGAACGTCTTTTTCTCAGAAACCACATGGCCGATGATGGCCAAACTTCATAGTAAGTTAAGATCCTTGGGTGAAGCATTTTCAGATTTGGTAAAATGAGAGTCATTGCTTAATCCAAGATGACCGCCATCTAAAAATAGCACAATTTTTTTAAAACACATGAACTGAATGTCACATTCTCCTCTGGTGTTCATGGAGTCAGGTGAGCGAATTAGGGCCATCATGGCCCTCTTGTTGTGATGCCCATGATCATGTTAAGGTGAAATGCCTCGGCAGGCGCGACACCACTTCCGTGGCGGAATTATTGTTTTTACCAAACTTCGTCAGTTGTTTTCTCACATTGATGGCTGACCATTTAGCTCTACTTCCAAGATATATGTATGAAGAAGGCATTGTGGTGGAGTGTCTCACAAATGAAAAAAGTAGGTCACCATAATTACATTCTTGTGACCTAATTTTTTTGTTGGCGAGACAGTCCACAGTGATTGCCTTGTTTGTACATATTTCTTGGAAGTAGAGCTAATTGATAGTCAATCATTGGTAAGTCATTAGTGATCATGATAATATACAAGTCTTTCATTTTGGTACTTGTTGAATGTACAAGTTTAGCCACTGGCAGCAATATCAATTTGGACTACTAAGTTGAGAGGTGTACGTTTTTTCTGAAAGTATTATGTACCGGTACATGTATTATGTGTCTGATGTCTTGATACACAACTAACTGCGTAAATCTTGCCCAGATTATCCACGTTTCTGAACATCTATTGACAATGAATGTCAACTGTGTAAATCTTGCATGAATGAAATTAATTGAAAATTGAACAAGTGAATCAGTATTAGTCACAAAAGCAATAACACATATTGCTTATTACGAGCGTGTCTGGTGTTTTATTGATGGAATGGCGAACAGTGCAGATCCTGATCAGCCTGTGCGGATGCACAGGCTGATCAGGATCTGCACTGGTTGCAAAACCCATCACAGGATCTACAATGTTCGAAAAACCCATAATGCATTCTGCTGTTTGTGTCCGTTTCGTATGGCTTATGGGTGTTCTAATTTGCTTTATTCTATGGTAATAATATTTGCATGTTTTGGAGCATGGCTTATGTTTTCTTTTATTTTAGGTGGCTGGTTGGTCTGCCTATCTTTCGGTTTATTTTGTATCCCCGACACTGAACATCATCCGTCGTAGACACTTCTTGTCCGGAGTATAGAATGCAACTCGAATACCCTTTGGAATATTTTCATGAAACCTCACACTTGCATAAACCACGACCCAAAGGTGTGGCGCGCAAGAACGATAATTCTTGCCTCTCTAATTTGCCTCTCTTTTTTTGCGCACTGATTTCTTGTCCAGAGCATAACTCGAATATCCTTTAGAATATTTTCACGAAACTTCAAACATGCTTAGACCATGCTGCAAAGGTGTGTCGCGCGCAAGAATGGTAACTCTTGCGTTGCTAATTTTCGCCCTTTGTGTCTTTTTTTGCGCACTGATTTCCTGTCTGGAGCATAACTCGAATATCCTTTAAAATATTTTCACGAAACTTCAAACATACATAGACCACGACGCAAAGGTGTGTTTCACGCAAGAATGATAACTTTTGCATCACTAATTTTCTAGTTTCCATTTGTTGTTTTTGTACACTCATTGTCCAGAGCGTAACTAATACCCTAGAATATTTTCATGAAACTTCACACTTGCATACAGGTAGATGATGACCAAAGTGTGTGTCAAGTGCAAGAACGACAACTCTGGCCTCACTAAATTTTGAGTTATCTCCCTTTGTTATCTCCCACTGATTTTGTGTCTGGAGCATAACTCGAATACCCTTTGAAACTTCGCATATGCATAGACCACAACTCAAAGGTGTGTTGTGCGCAACAATGGCAACTCTCACCTTACTAACATATTAGTTATCTATCTGTTTTGTTTTTGACTGAGTCAAGGTGCATGATCACGTGGTTACAACAACAACAACAATGTCGCCCACTCCAAAGTAAGTATTATTTGATATTTTCCTTAATATGGATTTTGATGAAATATGGCGCAGCAAACGCATCTGTAAGAGCTGCATTTGGTGGTCCAGGGAGTTTGGCACATACTTCTGTCGTTTTTGTGAAGAATCAATTTCCATGTCGGTAGACAGGGAAATCGATTCTTCGCAAAAACGACAGAAGTTTGGGCAAACATACAGAGACCACCAAATGCAGCTTAACAAGACGTGTTTGATGCGGCATATTTCATCACAATCCGTTACGTAATAAGGACAATATAAAAGAATACGTACTTTGAATTAGATAGAGTTTCAGTACTTGTTTTTGTTGTTAGTACCACGTGATCATACACCTTGTGAGTGTAGGCGGGGAGGGGGTACACAAGCGTCAACAGTTTCTACTTGTTTTGTGCTTTATATGAGCTTAACAAACACTCTTCCCGTGGCTGGCCTTTATTCACAGGTTTGACTGTTTTCAGCTATTTACTGCCTGCAAGAAACCCACACAGAATTCTGCTTTATTTGCGATACATTTATGTATTTAGTCCGCATGTAGTTTATATTTTGTTTGCTTGCATGGCTTATCTTTTATTTTGTACTTTTATTTTCCCTTCCTATAGTGACCACACAGTGAGGATATGGAGACACAAGTCGCCACAGCTTGACCCCTCGGACAGTTCGGACCTTTGTGACGACAAGTACAGCACCAGCTCTTGATGCTGCTTCCTTCGCTAGCGTTTATATTCATTTTAATTCAAAATATTTATTTCCATTTTATTTTTCATATTTCTTCACGAATGTATATGTTGTCAGCACCATTTGAAGTTTTGAACCGTCTCTATGAGACGTTTCAATGGTGGTTGTGGGTGGAGGTCGGGAGCATGTGAAGGGTAAATTTAATGCTCGGGGTTCATCCTTATCGGAATCCTGATATCCCTGGTTTGATCCTCAGTTACGTTTTTGGCTTTCTTGTTACTTGAGATTTGAATCCGGTTAGTACTAATCTTATTACTTTTGGAGAGTGTGGCTAAGTGACTCTCGTGTGGTGAGGATCTCGCACCAGGTCAGGTTATTCTAATTTTAGTGCTGTATATTATAGGGTTAACTGTATTGTAATTTTGAAATTTGAGGCGTATATCAGAAAATGATAGGTCGGAAAATCTGTTTAATGGCGACGCGCTAACATGTTTTCCGACCTATCATTTTCTGATATACGCCGCAAATTTCAAAATTACAATGCGGTTAACCTATTTCTAATGCAATCCTTTACTACTGACGTAGGAATACATATTGAAATAATTTGCGACCGTTCAACAATGATATACCTGTAATATATGACCATCAGCCAATCAGATTGCGTGATATTTATAGAGTGCATTAGAAATATTTTTTCTGTAAATATTCAGTTCTGATTTTTGGATTTGCCGCCCATCACAACAGGTAACATACAGGATTCGACCCCATTAACCCGGCCTAAAATGACCTCAGCTGTTGACAGGCCATTAAACACCATTAAATCAAATCAAATGGTGGTACAACATACATGTTCAGAAAGAAAGAAGAAAAAACCGGGTTGAAATCTCCTATTGTGTATCTTCAAAATTTAATTTGTTGATATTTGACCGAGACGGGAAAAATGTTGCTTTTGGCTCTGTGGCCAGTCTTAATGATCTGCTATATGCTAGCACCATCCTGCAGCCTAATAAGGAAATGTACTATTTGATAGAAGCACAACAGGGGCGCGTTTTACTAAACTTCGTACAACTAAAATGTTTGTAAGTGCAAAATTATCTCATGCAAAATTTCACATTAACAAAGTTTCTTGTAAACAATTATTGGATTTACATTTATTGAGCATAGGCAAGCAGCCTATGCTCAATACATGTAAATCCATCGATTTAAATATCCAGACGATCCTAAATTTGCACTTACAAACATTTTATTGAAACAAAGTTTAGTGAAACGGGCCCCAGATGAATTGCGAACAGTGCAGACCCTGATCAGACCGTACAGATGTGCGGTCTGATTTAGTTTGACACTGGCGATGGGTGTGTTGCATCACATATTTTAAAAATGGTGTTTTGTCAGAAGAAGTATAAAACTGATAAAAGACTGAATTCAATTTTCCTTTTGAACTATGTTGGCCATTAATCACCATTAAACAAACCTGGTATGCATATCACGAACCATGAACAACATTTCTCCAGCCACCGTCACATGTAGGTAAATGCAAGACACGTTTATTTCTGTGATTTACATATCTGTGCTCTGTCCGGTGTTGTATTTATAGAGAATACCAGGCTAGTGTCTTTTCTTATCATGTTTATCGACGAGGCTAGGAAACGCATAGGAATTCCGAGGCTTGCCGTGAAATCCCTACCCAGAGCTGCAGATACGGTGCGTATTGGCGTATTTTATGCAATTATTTTAGCTGAATACGCATTGATTATCATTTGTTCCCTATTTAGTAATGACGAAAATCAATAATCCATTTGTAATTGTAAAATACGCAATGATTTTAAAATCAGGGGTTGTAGTACGCTTTAGACACAAAGCTTATCTGGAGCTCTACCTACCGTTTTCGAGCCGAGCTCGGCCAACTTGACATCAAAACACCAGCCTGGTATTCTATTGGTATCATGTTATGCTAAGAAATGCAAATATATATCATATTTTTTGTTGAAGGAAACGCAGACTTGTTTTCATTGCAATGAAATATCAACGAAAATTAGTTTCGAATACAGATTGACCGTGATACATTGTCTCCGTGTCAATCCCTGATACAGCATTTTGTTAAATAAGACTTCATACCTTGACTTGTCACATAGTCATTTGTGACTGTGGCTAGAAATACGGGTTTTGTTTTTGGAATTTTCATGCTGTCGCCGTTCGATCAGCGAAACACTCGTTATGTTTCTATCAGTACACATCGTCTTTTTCAGTGCTTACAGTTGTTATTAGAATGTTAGTGCCACACAGTTGTATTTCCCCGTCTGTATATATATGTGTCTGGGATTGGAGAAATTGGGCTCATGGGTTTTGCGACCAGTGTAGAGTCAGACCAGCCTGTGCATCCGCACAGTCTGGTCAGGATCTGCACTGTTCGCCATTACATCAAAGAAGTCGTCGTCATGTTTCTAACAAACAATGTAGAGCGTTATCGAACTACGGGAGTGTGCTATTTTATCTGGCGATACATTTGTGACTATCAAGGTGCATGATCACGTGGTTACAACAACAACAACAACGTCGCCCACTACAAAGTAAGTATTGTTTGATAGTTTCCTTTTCCTTAATATGCAACGGATTTTGATGAAATATGGTGCAGCAATCGCGTCTTCATGAGCTGCATTTGTTGGTCTCGGGACTTCGGCACATACTGATGTCGTTTTTGCGAAGAATCGATTTCCGTGTCCGTATTACAGTAAACACGGAAATTGAATCTCCGCAAAACGACAGAAGTTTGGGCCAAAGTACCGAGACCACCAAATGCAGCTTAACAAGATGTATTTGTTGCGCCATATCTCATCAAACTCTGTTACATAATACAGACAATATAAAAGAATATATTACATCAACATTGGAAAGTATACTTTTCTAGCAAAGTATACTTTGAGGGAGAAATTTTCAATTTAAGGATAAATTTATTAATTTTTATTATACTGAATTTATTACATTATCACAGCCATTTTGGCTGTGATAATGTAATAAATTCAGTATAATAATTCTGCATACTTTTAATCGTCAAATATATGCAGTCGTTAGTTCTGTATGACATAATGCATTTCGGGACAAATAAATGATTACTCCCTCAAAGTATACTTTGCTAGAAAAGTATACTTTGCAATGTTGGTGAAATAGGCTACTGGAGTAAATGACAGTGGAAGTTTCAGTAATTGTTGTTGTTGTTACCACGTGATAATGCACCTTGAGCTAGGTACCTGATAAATTTGGATCTTTCAACGAGTGTCGAAGCATCCACGAATCAACACATATACCTTAGTTTTTAAATGACGAAAGTTAGCCAAACTTACAACTGTAGGTAAATGTACTTTTAACGGTGTATGAAAATTGATAGATCTCGGCTCTCACTGTGTGAAGGACTTCTCGCAAACATTCCTTATCTAAACATGTTTGTTTTTGTCTCCCACACGTTAACGGAAGGTGAGACATAGTCTCAATGCCGGTGTAGTCGACAACATGGTCGTCGTACCTCCAAATGTTTAATATCTGCTGATCCATTAGTCGGATCATTATCAAACTTCAACAATAGCTGCCTCACCTTGTTGGCTAACCTTAACCTTTGTGGGTGAAATACTCACTGGTGATCATCTTGTTATATTTTCCAGTAACTTCCTAAGGCATATAATACGTTACATTTAAATAGTCTCTCTTTTAATGAATTTCAATACAAAAGAGTGACTTAAAATCATGTAATGTTTGTTATTAGTTGCTTGTTTTCTTTTTATCGTGTGTTTTATGTTGATGTCCAAGTTGACAGCGTGTTATATGTCAACATCCCAGTTAACAGTGTGTTTTATGTTGATGTCCAAGTTGACAGCGTGTTATATGTCAACATCCCAGTTAACAGTGTGTTTTATGTCGACGTCCACATTAACCACGTGTTTTATGCCGACGTCCCAGTTAACCGTGTGTTCTATGCCGACGTCCCAGTTAACTGTATGTTCCATGTCTATGCCCCAGTTAACCGTGTGTTCTACGTTGACGTCCCAGTTAACCGTGTGTTCTATGTATGATCTAACCCTTCCATGTGTTCATTTGCCGCCATCGAGTCTCAGTGACGTTGTCTCATCCCATGTATCAGTCATTATTACACGGGCTGCTTGCTGAGAAAAGGCACCTTAACCCATTCTCCCTAAATAACAGGAATGGACTGTGGTATGTTGATTTTCCAACAAATCCAATTGTCACAAAATTATTTTCAGTCCATTTATAAAAAGGGGGTGGTTTATTTTCTAAAAAATATGATGAAAATTACCTGCAAAAAGTGCAGATCCTGATGCGACGTCTCACCATCAGCCGGCTCATCTGGATCTACACTGTTTGCAAACACCATCTCGGATACAAAATCGATCGACCGGACTAAAATGACCATAGCTGTTGATCAGCCGTTAAACACCATAAATCTAACCAATCATCGGCCGAGGCAATATGTGACATGGTATGGTTGTTGCCAGATTGGACAATTTGGTATTTTCCGGTTACTTCCCCCATTAACACAGCTCCAGATAAGGAATTAGTAATTGAGTATTTTCACTCCATAATTTCTGAAGCAATTGGGTATTTGAAAATTGTAATTGGGTAAAATATAATCACACTACTGTTTACACATCAAGCAATTATTTAATAGTTTGCTTCGAAATGAAAATATGTCTTGGCATTTCATTAGAATTGTATCCTTGGAGACAATTCTAATAAAATACCAAGATGTGTTTTCATTGAAAATAAGAAAAATATGCTATATTTGTGGTCTGTTTATTGTTTTCGGCAGCCTGATAAAGGTACCACAAAATTGTCATTGCTTTTTGATACTCGCTACTTCTGATTTCAATTGGGTTTTTGGCAATTTTAATTGGGTATTTACGCAAATACGCAGCTTATCTGGAGCACTGCCCTTAAGTACCACCCTGATGCCTCCCATCCTCTGGGGCTATGCTGGTTTCATACAGCATAAGGTCCCTTTTCTCAGATTGCAGCCCAAATTGGACTTGTCACGGTAAAACAGGGCTTACTATTTGTTCTTGAACAGTGTAGCTAATGATCAACGTGGCATGGAATGTTTCTCAAGACAACGGCTAACAGTGCAGGCTCTGATCAGACTGCGCGGATGCGCAGGCTGATCTGGGGCTACACTGGTTGCAAGTGCAATAAACCCCGTTTTGTCATGACCAGTCAAATATTGTCGTACATATCTTGTTTATTGATGTGATAGTTGTATATACTTGTGCATTATGAATAGGTGTAATTGCAAAAAATAATTAAGTATTTCTAATGAAATCTTTTTTTTTTAAATTAAACTAATAAATTAACAACCATAATTATGTTCGCAACCATAAAGTTTGCGAACTTAAAAATGGTGAATCCTGTACATACTAAATTCAATTATTGCAATACATGTACATGTGTATCGTTGCACCTATTTTCAACACAGTTGTTTCAATGCCGGCGATCTGAATACCAATTATTATTTCATACTTGTTTTTGTTTTTTAATTAGGCTAGTTGTACATTTTATCGCCATCCAAATTTTCAGTCTGCAAAATTTGACAATTTAGACACTGTTGTGGTGTATAATTCTGGAATTTTGGATTCCTATTAATACCAAAAATTCTGTCTGTGAAAGCCGGACGTTAAATCATACTCCATCCTATGTTTATACATAGACATGCTTGCTGTTTATTTGTTTGAAATTCCATTGATCTCAGGACCAATTTCTATGTAGGAACATATGTTAACTTTGTGTGCTATATGTAGATCGCAAATGGCTAGTTTGTGACAGAAATGAAATGGGGCACAATCTCACAACACCCGGCTTATTGCATTTGCGACCAGTTAAGACCCAGATCAGACGCCCGTGCAGTCTGATCAGGGTCTTCACTGTTTGCTGCTCGATCACCAAACAATTTGTTGTGAATTCAACGATAAAATTACAATCGGTATATTGCAAATATTCAGTTCTGATTTTGGGATTTTCCCCCAATTTGTGCAGGTAACATATGGGATTTAGCACTAAACCCATTGAACCGGCCTTAAATGACCTGGCACCAGGTCGGGCTATTCTAATTTTGGGGTGAATATATTTTATGTTCTGTTCTGATTTTTGGATTTTCCCCCAATGCAGCGGGTTAAAACGAAATTGAACCCGTTTTCCCGGCCTTACATGACCATAGCTGTTGATAGGCTGATAATTCGAGCACAAAAATATTTGTCTCTGTCCAAAATTTATATCCCAGTAAACTCCCATGCCGAACTACTTTCCGTAACCGTGAGGCGCAGTTAAAATAATTCTTAAGAAAACGGGAAATAAACACATTTTCTTGATGAATTTATTTCAAATGCTGGAATTATAAGGAATGAGTGGCCTTTTTGTGGAATTTATCGGGGATATAAACTGGAAAAGTCGCGGGAATACTGGACGAGGCCTTAACAAAATTACAATTTTCGAAAAAAAATCAAAATTGTATCAAAAATCTTTCTTTTTCTTTTTTTTTTCGAAAATTGTAATTTTTTATCGCTTCGTCCAGTATTCCCGCGACTTTTCCAAATTTATGCCCCGATAAATTCCACAAAAAGGCCATTCATTCCTATATTAAACCCCAACAAACAAACAAACAATCAGTAAATCAGAATCAGGATTGGAAGTGAATAAACTTGGTTTTGTGTTGTTGTGGTACAAATTATGCCGTTTACATTTAACAGTGAACCTGGTTTTAATGTTCAGTGTATACCATGGATCACTTGATTTTGTATCTGGTCAGTAATCTTTCCGCAATAAACGTCGGAAAAGTGGGTTCCTGGTTTTTACTGAATTGTTGTATCTGGTTATAACTGGACGATTAGTCGGTTTGGAGCTCCTTACAGGAATCACGATTTGCCTGGTTTGGCCCTCGGGTACGTTTTCATATTTGACTCTTTTGTTACCTGGGAGTCGAATTGGGTTATTTCCCATTATAAAAGTAGGAAGATTATTACTGATCATACTACTTTGGGAAGGGGCCCAAGTGATTCTGGTGTGGCGAGGACCTGGCATCAGATCAGCATTATTCTGATTTCAGGGCTGAATATATTGTTTTTTATGCCATCGGGTTTCGAAGAAACGGGTGGCATATAGCGTTTGGACCGTCCGTCCGTCTGTCCGTCCGTCACACTTTTCGGTTAACCACTTTGTCACAGTTTCTCAAATATGCTGCAGGTGGCATCCGCGTTCGACAGACGCATTTCTTGTTTATTGTAAATATTCAGTTCTGATTTTGTGATCCTCCCCCCCCCCCCCACCCCCCATTTGCACAGGTAATATAATATAAACACATTGACCCCAGCCTTAAATGACCTTAGCTGTTGATAGGCCGTTAAACCCCAACAAATAAACGTAGTCGGTATAGAGAGTATAATCCATTTTAGCCTTTTGGTGAGGAACTACATGTATGTGCTTTACTTCTAATGTTAACCACCATGTTTCTTGTTTATGGTGAAAAAACACACGCGATGCTCATTTATCTGTGCATAGTTGTTACAGTTTCATTTGCTATGAAAATCTTTCGTCACCTTAACCCTTTCAACACGACAGACCTCTATAGAGACAATGTTTGCAAACAGTGCAGATCCAGATGAGCCGGCTCGTAAAGAGCCGTCTCATCAGGATCTCCACTGTTTGTTAATAATTTTAAACGTCGTACAGATTACCCTTTTAGAAGAATGGGATAATTTGAATGAACAAAATTAATGAAATAGCGTGAAACATTGGCATGGAACATCCTATTAAGTTACTTGGTGTTGAAAGGGTTAACCCTTCGACCGCTATCATAATTTTTTTGTCGTCTGCTGTTTATTTTCTATTTTCCAGTTTTATCATCAAAAACATGCTTTGAATAATTTACAACATGGTTTGACAACACATTAGAATCATTTTCATTGGAAATGATTCTGAAGTGCTGTCAAACCATGCTGTCAAGATATAAAAGCAACAACAGACAACAATTGTTGTGAGTAGCGGTCTAAGGGTTATCGTCATTACAGAAAATATCAGTTTCTGTAAATATTTTTCTCGAAAAAACGCACATCTTCTTGGGTACAAAATCATCTATGGCTTGTCTCGTATATCAACAGCTCAATGGTAGTAGATGTACGTCAGCCATACATGGTAGATATGAGATCACACAACCTTGTAACTAACGCCGTAATATGTGACCTCATTACAGATACAGCAGATTTTGTTTAAACTATTTCTAACAGATTTTTATGACATATGGTTCACCAATTGTGACTATTTGCGGGTTTTATTGTCACACTAAATCTTCTTATTAAAGTAACTGTCATTCACATGCCCGATCTTTTTGCCTACATCGACTTCACTTGATTCTTTGGCAAAACTATAAGATATATGTCACCACTTACAAACATCAGAATAAAAAAACAACAATGCTGCATTTGTTGCACCATGTTTCAGTAAAATCTGAAATGATGTCAACCATTATGTCACACTTTTCAAATATCGCGTGACCCTACACCCTGCTGTATGTGGCTGTGACTGGAGAAATGGGGCTTATGGATGTGTGACCATTGTTGCTCCTGAATCAAATAGCACTCCCGTAGCCCGATAGATGTATAGTCCTTGAAAGAAGAATGACCTGAATGGCAATCCTGATTCTGGGTCTCCACTGGTTGCAAAACCCATAAGCCACATGTATGCAGTCGCAGACACATATAAGATACACCATGTTATTTTGCACCTTAGAACGTCTGAGATTTATAATAAAACTATATTTACAGAAACTGATATTTTGGAAACTACGTCGAAAGAGGACTAAATTTTCGTCAAAATTTGAAGTCATATACAGAAAATATTGTAATCATATTTCATGAAATATTGCATGTTCTTAGGTACAAAATCACATGGCGTGTCTCGTATATATATATATATATATATATTCAAGTTTGTCTCAAGTTGGCAAGTCTCATCTTCGGTATAAATGTATGTGTATGAAATTGATGCCTCGGAATATATGCGACATATGACAAGTGTTAAATTTTTCAGCCTTTGGTGGATGGGAGGCTTATGCCATCCTTAACAACCTTTCAACCCAACAACAGGCCATGAAGCTAAAATTTGTAAACACATTTGTAAACCGGCTTGTAACAAGCTATATTGCTTGTTAGAAGCAAGGCATGTGTTCCATTGATGGAACGGCGAACTGTGCAGATCTTGATCAGACTGTGCGGATGCACAGGCTGATCTGGATCTACACTCGTGGCAAAACCCATAAGCCCCATTTCTCTAGTCACAGCCACATATGACCTCGCTGTGGAACGGACATTAAACACTAATTACATCAATCAATTTCTCGTGGCATGTCACATATGTTTTTTTGATGTACCGATACCTAGTCACTTACTCTGGTCGCTAAGTATCTCATTCAGAACGACCGTGGTTTGCTCATGTTCCGCAGTGCACCACATTTCTTTATGTTGTGTTTTTATTTTTTGTTTGGCTAACTAATTGTCGGAGACAATTAGTTAGCCAAACAAAAAATAAAAACACAACATTTCTTTGAAGTATAATACATGTATTATCTATACACGTGTTTATTTCTTTGAAGTATAATACATGTATTATCTATACAGTGTTTATTTCTTTGTAGTATAATACATGTAGTATCTATACACAGTGTTTATTTCTTTGAAGTATAATACATGTATTATCTATACAGTGTTTATTTCTTTGTAGTATAATACATGTAGTATCTATACACAGTGTTTATTTCTTTGAAGTATAATACATGTATTATCTATACACAGTGTTTATTTCTTTGTAGTATAATACATGTATTATCTATACACGTGTTTATTTCTTCGAAGTATAATACATGTATTATCTATACACGTGTTTATTTCTTCGAAGTATAATACATGTATTATCTATACACGTGTTTATTTCTTCGAAGTATAATACATGTATTATCTATACACGTGTTTATTCGGTTAGAAAATCCCAGTTTTCAGTTCTCCAGGAAATAATACGAGACAACGTCACAAGCCATGTGATTTTGTACATATGAAGATGTGCGATATCTTGTGAAAAATATGTACAAACATGTATATGTTCCATAATTTAGCATAAACGACTTGAATTCCACATTAGCTCTGAAACTTACGACGTCGTTTACAGAATATATCACATGTAAAATCGCACATCTTCATATTTACAAAATCACATATTGTCTCGTTATGTTATGGTACAAAGTTAAAGGTACATGCCCACTCAGTAGGCACATGTTCTTTATAGGAATTAAATCAAGTGTATAATTGTGTCACTATTCCACCAGTTCTAAAAATCACGAGTGCCCGCGATAGAGATATAATAATTTAGTAATATTTATTTTATTGATAGTGACGCACGGTGGTATCGGGCTATTTTCATATGCAAATGAGGCGTGGTATTTTTAATTATTTATACTACTTAAATACGTCACCTGAAAAAAATAATATTTTCAACAGATTATAAAGTATGATCATTGCACATCAAAAAATAAATACAGAGAATAAATAGTAATGTCCGTTAGCAATTTAAGGAAACACAGTTATCACCCCTGATATCAGTGTAGAAAGTTACGTCTGATATAAAATGTTTAGAATCATTGCACATCAAAAAATAAATACAGAGAATAAATAGTAATGTCCGTTAACATTTTAAGGAAACACGGTTATCGCCCCTGATATCGGTGTAGAAAGTTACGTCTGATATAAAATGTTTAGTTTTCAAGAAAATGTCTCAGATGATGTCTCTGATAGAAAGCACATTTTGTGACCACTGAGTTGGCATGTACCTTTAAACGAGTGTGTATTTTTTTTGTGTGACGATCAAATATGCACTTTGTATGATTTTGATACAATATATCAAAATTTTAAATCTTGAAAAACGGAATTTATTCTCAGTTGTGGTAACCAGCAGAATATATACCATCCTGGAGGTTAAAATGTTCTTTCTTGATCATATCAAACCAGTCACTCGTTTAATATTCATGTGATACATGATACAGCTCGTTTTTGGGGTAATGTTAAATTAAGTTATCTTGTACATGTATTTAAGGGTAGGAATTGGTTGCAGACCTTCCAAACGGGCCATTGGACTCATAATGCCAGGGTTTGGATTCCATCCAAACCTGGCATATGAGTCCAATGGCCCGTTTTCATTTCCGAATTTAGTATTATTAGTTGCAATGCAGTCGAAATGTGTGCTTTAAATTAAGGATTCAACCTAAGAATTAAGAATTCAACCTAGCTACTTCATTCTCCGCAATGTGCCAGTATGTCGGACCGAGTATGAGTGCATACGATATATTGAGACTCGGTCGTAACAGTGTTATCATATGTTGTAATAATGCTATTTGAGGGTCCGTCGGGGCAAAGCAGATTTGTTAAATTTAAGGAACAATTTTCTATATATGTGGCTGCGACTGGATAAATGGGGCTTATGGGATTTGTGGACAGTGTAGCTCCTGAGCATATAGCACACTCCTGTAGCCTGATAACTATGTACTAGTATATTACTTGATGGAAGCATGACGGGTGTTTCATTGATGGAATGGCGAATAGTGCAGATCCTGATCAGACTGCAGATGCACATGCTGATCTGAATCTACACTGACCATTTCTCCAGTCACAGCCACATATCAAACCAGTCATTTGTTTAACCCTTTCACCACTAAGTAGCTGGAATGGACTTTTATATGTTAATTTCTGGACCAATCCAACCGTCACAAAATGATTTTCGGATTAGTCCATTTATGGAAAGGGGGTGCTGTCGCTCAAAAATGTGAAAATTACTTGCAAAAAGTGCAGATCCTGATGAGACGGCTCGTCACGAGCCGGCTCATCTGGATCTACACTATTTGCCCCTACCACTATACAGGCCTGTTGAAAGGGTTAATATTCATCTATGTTACCACTCGTTTTTGGGGTAATGCTAAATGATGGGAACACTTCTATATCAGGGGACCATATGTGTTTGTTCGTAAATTGATAAAGGGTATGAAATTTCATGTTTTTGCTAAATTTGTTGTTTTCGCCAGATCACATACTTTTACCTTAACCCTTAGACCGCTACACACAGCAATTGTCGTCTGCTGTTGCTTTTATATATTTCCTTATTTCTCAATGAAAACATGTTTTGACAGCACTTCAGAATCATTTCCATTGGAAATGATTCTGAAGTGCTGTCAAAGCATGTTGTAAATTATTCTAAAGTGCTGTCCAAGCACGTTTTTGATGATAAAAATGTAAAATAGAAAATAAACAGCAGACGACAAAAAATTAAGATAGCGGTGTAAGGGTTAAATGACGTTGAATTGGATTTTTGTTATCTAATGTTTAATTTTGCTATGCTATGCACGCGGTCTTGGTAGAGCCATTTGTGTGCTGACAAGCCAGAATTTCTTATTAATTTTTTTTTTCTGGATGAAAACAGGTTTTGATAGGGCATGGGAGAATCATCTCCAATTAAAAAAATATTGGTTTAAATGAAAAACAGATTATGTTATTTCTTCTTATTTCTCAACGAAAATAAGTATATGTTGTGATCACTCCTTTGAACCATCTCAATGAAACGGTTGAAATGGTGTTCACAATATATTCTTCTGATAAGAAAAGAAACAAAATATTTACAATCTTCATCTGACAGTAAAATGGTGTCATCAGAATGTAATGCAGGGATTCCGCTGGCGATCGCATTTGGCGATAAAAATAAACAATAAAAATAAACAATTGGCGATAAAAAATTACAATTTTCGAAAAAAATAAAAAAAAATAAAAAAATGGCGAAAAGTGTAATTTTTTATCGCCAATTTTTTGAAGTGCCGATTTTTTTATTTTCCCCAGTGGAATCCCTGTTAATGGACTAAAAGATGATGAACATGCAAACAAAAATGTTGGCTATGCAGATGATTGATACATCTTCACTTGCCAAAGTCTGACCAGTGTGATACATATTAACTCTTACACCGCTATCTTATTTATTTTGTCGTCGGCTGTTTATTTTCTATTTTCATTTCTATCACCAAAAACATGCGTTGACAGCACTTTAGAATAATTTACAACATGGTTTGTCAGCACTTCAGAATCATTTCCAATGGAAATGATTCTGAAGTGCTGTCGAACCATGTTTTTATTGTGAAATAAGGCAATATATAAAAGCAACAAGAGACGACAATTGTTGTGAGTCGCGGTCTAAGGGTTAAAGGCACTGCGTCTCAGATGGTGTCTTATTTCAGTATGTGTATAAAGGGGAAAAACACATATACACAGAGCTCCAGATAAGGGGCGTATTGGCGTATTTTACACTTATTTCAGCTGAATACGCATTGATTATCAGCAGTGGGAGCACAAAATACTCACAGCAATGTGAAAATACGCATTGATTTTCAAATTGAGTAGTGGAAATACTGTAATAAAGTTGAAAATGTACTTAGTTGAACTGCTTTTTGCAGCTCAACTATTAAAGTACATTTTCAACTGTATTACAGTATAAGTGAATAAGTGATAATACACTCCTGCAAAAAGATTTTTGCAGCTCAACTAAGTACATTTTCAACTGTATTGCAGTATAAATAAGTGAATAAGTTGGTAATAATGCACGCAAATAAGTGAATAAGTTGGTAATAATGCACGCAAATAAGTGAATAAGTTGGTAATAATGCACGCAAATAAGTGAATAAGTTGGTAATAATGCACGCAAATAAGTGACTGTTTAAATTTGTTTTGATCATTTGTTCCCAATAACCCATTAGTAAAAGTAAAATATGCATTTAATTTGAAATCAGGGGGTACAATACTCTTTAGACACAAAGCTCATCTGGCGCTCTATACACATGTGTCGAATATCAGAGACGTCATTTGAGACATGGTGCCTTTAACCAGAGTGTAAGCACAGTCGTTGTTGATGTTATCCATGAATTGTACTTTCACTTACCATGCTATTAACAAATAAACCAAAACTATATTTTTACTTTACTGTTTGTTGTTTATTACAGATCATCCTTTCACCCCTAAGTAACGGACATGGACTATTTCATGTTGAGTTTGAGATTTTTCCATTATGCAGAAAAATGGGGGTTATTTTGTAAAACTTCAAAATGTTCACAAATTGTGCAGATCCAATCGTTACGAGCCAGCTCGTCAGGATCTACACCGTTTGTAAATACAGTGGAGCCTCTCTAAACCGGACACCCTGGGATTTCCCCAGGGTGTCCGGTTTTGAGAGACTCCACTGTGAAATGTGCATATAGCGACTTCAAGACACGTGTGGGTGTTTTGCGATCATGAACATACATTATCATCGGAGATAAATGGAAACCACGCATGAGAATCTTCAGCTGATTTCAGATGATTTTGTCATAATTGGCATTCAAAATGATTTACAATCAATCTATATGTTTATATTTGATAATTTAACGATCGAGGTTCATGCTTACCAAAATCCCCACTAGAGACCTGGTTTGGCCCTCACATACGTCTTTGGCATTTTGTATGTGACAGTTGAATCTGGTTATACCCCTTATGTGAGTATTATGATATTCGTAATCCTATTTTAGGGGAAGGGGCCAACTGACTGGTGTGGTATGGACCTGGGCTTCGGGGCTGAATATATTTGTTCTCGATATAAATATGTAGCAGGTTAAAATGGGATCGAACCCGTTTGCCCAGCCTTATATGACCTTAGCTGTTGATAGGCCGTTAAACACTAATAAACAAACAAACAAACAACTTTTACAAGTGGGGTGAGGGGGTTTCACTGGATTTTCAGATGTTTTAGCGACAACCATTCTCATGCCTGGTGAAAGGAAATATATCCAAATTAAGCACAACTAACGTGTCTCTGTGTTTGGTTTGGAGAGGTTCCACTGTATTAGGAAAGAGGTCTCCAGTGTTGATGTGGTTGAACTTGTTTTTAACCCCTCGCCGATGGACAGGAAGGGATATAGCTATTTATTTTTTTAACCCTGGCCATGCTGGGGACAGGATTGTCGTCTGCTCTTTTTCATTTTGGCATTAATTCTTAACAAAAAACATGTTTTGACAGCACATGAGAATTGCCTCCAGTGGAGACGATTCTCACGCACTGTTAAAACAGGTTTTTGTTGAGAAATATTGACATTTACATCAGACAACAAAATTTAATTCAGCGTAGTGGTGTCGTCTGCTGTTTTTCATTTTTGCATTAATTCTTAACAAAAATATCGGTTTTGACAGCACATGAGAATCGTCTCCAGAGGAGACGATTCTCACGCGCTGTCAAAACAGGTTTTTGTGGAGAAATATTGACATTTACATCAGACGACAAAATTTAATTCAGCGTAGTGGTGCCCAACAGCTATAGTAATTTTAGACACGGCTATGCACGCACAGACGTAATTGTCATAATTGTCGCACTTCCCGCAAGCAGGCTTAACAAAAACAAAATCATGATATACTTCAAGTCCGTTTTACTTGCTTCTCGATTTTCTCGAGTAAATATTCAATCTGGTCTTTCATCTTGGGCTGTCCTTTGTTCGTTTTCTTGCACAGCTTTTTGAACTTGTTCCTTTTCCGTTTGCTGTAATCATCTATTGCTGCATCTCGTTCTTTCTTCCTATCCAAAGCCTCCTGTTGATGGAACATTGTAAATTCAAAAGGGGGGAGTGGGTGGCAGGTAGGAGGTGCATGCAATGGGTAATTTAAGGATCGAGATTCATCATTACTGGAGCCCTGACCGGAGACCCGGTTTGGCCCTTCGGTACGTCGCTGGCATTCTTGTATGCGACAGCTGAATCTAGTTATACCCCTTATGTAAGTATTACGATTATTCATAATTCTATTTTAGGGGAAGGTGCCAAGTGACTGGTGTGGTATGGACCTGGCACCAGGTCATGTTATTCTAATTTCAGGTCTGAATATATTTTTTTCGATGAAAATATTCTGTTAGATTTTTGGATTTTCCCCCCAATGCAGCCGGTTATATATGGGATTGAACGCGTTTGCCCGGCCTTAAATGACCTTAGCTGTTGATAGGTCGTTAAACACCAATAAATCAATCAATCTATTTGAAAATTACAGTTCATAAACAGCGACATAGAAACAAACATCAAACCTCTTTTTTCAGCTTCTTTAACTGTTTCCTCTGTTTGACGTCTTCTGTCAGTTTGGTGAAGCGATGAACAACATGTTCCTGTCCTTCTGTATCGATTGTGCGTTTATGCTTCCTGAAGTTATTAAAGGCAGCAACAGTTGGCTAAATCATGAAATTTAGATGCGAAACAAACTGCACATACGCTTCAACTCTTTGACCCTGACAACCCACTAGAGCAGGGTTTGCAAACAGTGAAGATCCAGATGAGCCGGCTCGTAACGAGCCGTCTCTTCAGGATATGCACTTTTTGCAAGTATTTTTTTATATATTTTTCATATTTTCACATCCCATTTTTATAAATGGACTAGTCTGAAAATAATTTTGTGACGATTGGATTGGTTGCAAATTAACGTATCAAAACCAATTCCAGTTACTTAGGGGTGAAATTCATTCATGAATATGCCATGGTCGTAAAATCCCATCTTGATCATATCATGATAAATACAGCATTTCTAACCTATGCTCGCACAGGATAGCCATTCAAATATTTGGTGGGAAACCGTCAGTGCAACTATGGCAAGTGAAATTGGGTCTACAGGTAACATAGTTATGTGGTTTCTCTTGATCTACGATTTGACAGTCTCCTCCAATTGCAATCGCAAATGTCTAACACAATTCTGGCTGACGTAGTCAGGTTCTTGCGAGAGGGTGCGAATTGTGGATCGAGTTTGGAAAGGGGTTTGGGACTATCCTTCCGAGGAAAAAATATTCTACATGCAATTTCCTACTACCATGCTGAGCCAAATCCACGACCGTCCAACGCCCGCTGATCCCATGGCCAAGGTAAAATATTTGGTCTCTTTGCAAAACTTAACATCAGAGAAATATGTTATAACTTCAATTTCTTTCATCGAATATTCTTAATATTTCACACATGCATTCCTCTAACGGTCTACTATCATTCTGTGACAAATCCATGACCGGCCGACTTCCGATGATCCCAAGGTCAAGGTTACGGGCCCACAGACTTTGAAAAAATCTACATATTTTGGAGTACCTGGGCCCACGAGGGGGGGTATTCCGTAATCCGTTTGCTTTTTGCAGCTCGACTAAGTAAATTTCAACTTTATTACAGTATTTTCACTACTCAATTTGAAAATCAATGCTGATTTTCACATTACTGTAAGTATTTTGCACTCCCACTTTTGATAATGAATGCTAAAATAAGTGTGTAAAATACGCCAATACGCAGCTTATCGGGAGCTGTGATGCTTACTTGTCCCTGCTTGGTGAATCGAGGCGAGGCCGTTTGTCTGATGATGTAGACGGGTCGTGGAGTTTGCGACGACGCTCATCTGTTCTGTCAACTGAAGGGGCGTGGTAGGTGTCTGGTTGTCGTCGGCCATCTGTCAGTCTTTCCTTCTTCAGCATCTTCAAATATTCATACTGAATTTTCTTTTTTCTCTTGTCCGCAAACCCTTGTCCTGAAACATGAAAGTGAATGGGTTTAACACCCCCGAGCATTGAGCAACAGCTAAGGTCATATCGAGACGGGACCACAGTTTAACCCTTTCACACATAAGTAACTGGAATGGATTTTGATATGTTAATTTTGCAATCAACCCAATAGTCACAAAATGATTTTCAGATTAGTCCATTTATGAAAAGGGGGTGTCTTTAATCTCAAAAATATGAAAATTACTTGCAAAAAGTGCAGATCCTGATGAGACGGCTCATCTGGATCTACACTGTTTGCCCATACCACTATACAGGCATGTGGTGTTAAAAGGGTTAATGTCTTGTCCGACAGACTAGTGGGATGGAAATACTACGTAAGTATTTGTCACACCTAGTGCGAGGATTGAACTCACAACCTCCGGTAATGAAGTATTATGCCATATCCCCTAGACCACAACCCATCCCTCATGAAACATGATTGATTCATCATTGGGGTTTTGCGTCCATTCAACAGCAAGGTCATATACAGGTGGGAAAGCACCAGTATCGGGGAGCATTGTACATCGAGACCTAAAATTACAATAAACAAGAAATGTGGCCTGTCTGCACACGAATGCCCTCTGTGGCAAATGGAGAAACTGTGGCAAAGTAAATTAAGCAAAAGTGACAAGTATACATAAGCACAGTTATGAAGGTCAAATGGTCAAGGTCATATTGAGGGCAGCATGTGTGTGTGGAATTTATCCACAAGTGTGATGTATTGAATATTAAACTGATCCATCAAGGGATATAGAAGTTATGTCAGAATTGAGAAACTCTGGCAATCTTCTTAATAGTCCAGGTCATGTTAAAGGTATATGCCCACTCAGTAGGCACAAAGTGTTGGGTCACCCTAAACACCACCAAAGGCTGGAAAAGGCCACAAAGGCTACAAAGGCTGCTCGATGTTGCTTGTACGTACGTTAGCGTTTATTTGACATGAATTTTCATTGAATTGACTGAATTATTATGTGTTATGATCATTTTATGAATCTTAATCATTTTCATACAATAATCCACCACAAATATACGTGTTTTGGTAAATTATCTAAACGCGCACCTGCGCCGATCGGGCCGCGCGGAATTGGAGTGATTAACACCTATCGTTTAACAGGTGCAGCTAAACACCGATTATACTTATTGCATTATTATTAATATAAGTCAATGATCAATCAACGACATTCATTTAAACATGCTTTATGTATCAACACATTACGTGAACATAGGACGAATGCCGAATTTTGAGACATCAGCTAGTTATCTACCTTGAAAATGGGTATCCACACGGTGATAAAAATATGTTTATGAGCGCTATGTACGGCTCTGCAACGAATATTTCCTCAGATTGAGGAAGCAAAATCTTTTCTATTTACACAGGCAAATAAACGTGTAACTAGTTGTAAACTAGATTGGTCAGTAAGCGAGGCTTACGGAATACCCCCCGCGTGGGCCCAGGTACCCCTCAAATATGTACAAATTTCCAAGTGTGTGGGCTTGTGACCTTGACTCTGGGATTAGCGAGAGCGGCATGAACGTGAATTTGTCACATGGTGGTAGAGGTCCATTGGAGCAATGAGTGTGTGAAATGTGAAGCAGATCCGAGCAAGGAAATAGAAGTTATAGCCGATTTCTCTGATGTTAAGTTTTGTAAAGAGACTACCGTATAACATCGAATTAATGCCCCCGGAGGCGTTACATTTTACAAAAGGGGGGGAGTTTATTAGCCAGTAAAAAAAAAAAAAAAAAAAAAAAATTACCAAGGACCGCCAATTTCAAACACAAATAAAAGGATTTAAGGATTATTTGTGTTTAAATTGTTTGTTAAAAGCAAACTCTCGCTTGATTCATGATTTAGATCGATTAAGCTTTCAGAACAAATAGGGTGGCAATTTTTTCAAGTTCAAAATGGCCGCCAAATTCAAAATGGCCGCCATAACACCAATACGCAAATTAAAAACAATATTTTTTGGAGTTTTTACGCATTCAAACTTGGATTTGTTACTGTACCATATTAAAAAGTGATTATGACATTAATAAATGTCATTAAAATTGATACGTGGGTAATACTGTGGCAAAATAGGGCTTATTACAGGTTTATCCGGTTTAAATTACACACACAATCGGCGTAATATTTGCAAAATACTTTCATATGCCCAAAAACAACAACACCGAAATTGGGTATTTATGCATTGACTAGCATATCAAATCAATTTATTAAATATTCTAGAACATGTTATTGCTTTTGACCATTGAATTCATCAAAACTTGTTCTGATGTCCGGTTCTATTTAAGTGCCCGAGTGCATATAATTTGCAAAACGAGATTTCCCAGTACAAACGACAACATGGGCCTGTGACTAAAAACCTTTCTGACTAGATGTACATCATTGAATATTACTTTGGTTGGGTGTGACATAGCTTTGCTCAGTTTCGGCCAATTAGATTGCTTGATTCCATACAAAGTAATCATAAACGTGACATTGGCCCGATCTAATTGTTCATCCGATCCATTGGCACTGGACATTATTGAAACTGAACTGAATGATCCAAATAGTGAAGAAATACTAAATATGAATGATATCAATGAGACATATGTGCAATTACTTGAAGTAAACGGCATCACCGTGCCACGTGATTCACCGTATAAACAATATCTGAAACAATTGATTCTCGACAACATACACGATGTTCATATTCAACAGACCCCCAGAAAAGACAAAACCTGAGCAGGTACTTACTACAAAAAGCAAGGAAAGTTTGATAGCAAGCGCACTTGAGGCAGTAGATATCAAAGAAGATTTGAGAGTACTAATAAAAGCAACACAAGTATTGCGGAGAAATATCAACAAGTCAACTCCTTGGGAGTTCAATGGGACCTTTGCAATTATGAGCCACCTACATTGCTTAACTGTTTTTGCAAACACCTTATACAAGGGACAGGATGAGTCAAATCTACTAGCAGAGAGAAATCTGTAAATCACATTGTCAGTTCTTACAAATCAGATCGTCAGGTGTCATAAAAAACAATGAGCATTGACAGCTCATTCCAACAACGAACCGAAACTCCACTTACTGTCAGTTTAGCTTTAGACGTGCACAAACATACACGATCTAGGACAATTGTAGAACAATTAGCAAAACTAAATTTTGCTGTCACTTATAACAAAGTTATGGAAATTGAAACGACTATTGCAAATGCTGTCCTGAAGCAAAGTGTCATCCATCGTGGTTAGTTAAAGATACGTTCGTCTGGTTCGCATTGGACAACATTGATTTCTTGGAATCAACCCTTTCTGGCATGGACACTCTGCATGGAACGGCAATAGCTGTATACCAGGCTGTATCTCCAGACAAACCACAAGTAGCTCCACCGATTGAAATTGACCGATCTTCAAAGGCCCAAACATTACATGATCCAGTTCCAAGCAAACTATTGACATGTCAAAAGCCAGAACCAAAGTATCTGAAAAGCGAATGTAAGCTGGACACATCAAAACCTATATCAGACCTGAATAGAAAGAAAGATATGGCATGGGTAATTGGTTGCTTAAACTTTGATGAAGACAGCGCAGTAGAGGTTACAAATAATGCTCCTGGAACATGGGGGCCATTTAATTCATTGCTGTCCTGTAGCAACACCAAGACAAATGTCGCATTACTACCACCATTGATTCGTTCTCCTCCTACTGATTTCAGTACATTGTTCACCGGTCTTATGAGAGCACAGGCTCTCAACACTTGCGCAATGGGCAATGAGGCGATCACTGTAATGACACTCGATATGCAGTTGTACAATATGGCCATGAAACTATGGGTTGCACGAGATGATATAAGGAACAAGTTCCTGTTTCGTCCTGGGGAATTGCATATGGTATTCTCTGCCTTGATTGATGGCATGGCTCTTGTGAATTCAATGTCCAAAGGAGATGCAAGAAACATGTGTAACGACTTTGCACAAGTATTCATAAATATGCTTGGCAATATAACAGGTTGATGAATGAAGGTTGGAGGTTGGTATTGATAGATATGTAAAGAACTCACTGAAAGCACAAATGAGAAAGAAGAGAAACAAAGAGACAGTCTACATATTACTATGTCGGCGATAATACATCCATCAGAAACATTGCATTGAAGGATTTTCTAGCAAACACTAACACCAAAGCAGAGCTGACAGAGTATCTAGCGAACAAGTGCCTCAATCACAGCAACAGTCCCGATAACAAAGTAAAGAAATTTATTGTAACAGCGGGAACAGAAAGAAAAGAAAACATTGATGTGCCTACCTCATTGACCAGCCACAGTCAGGAAGAAGCAGACACATTGCTCTTACTGCACGCCATGACCATTGACAATACGGCAGAACTGGTAATTGATTCTCCAGACACTGATGTATTCGTGTTACTGATACAAATGTATCCAGACCTGCCGTTGGCACAGGAAAGGGTCCTCAGATGAGCAGCATTGCCGTACATCCTGTTTACAATATCGTAAAGCAAAAACGTGCATCAGCAATAGTAAGTTTCCATGCATTCACAGGATCTGATGTGTCTGGCAGATTTGCCGGTAGATCCAAAGAGATGTGTGTTAAAGTCTTCATGTCGTGCGACGATCAGATTATGGACGCATTGGCCACACTTGGAGTCGTAGACCCATCGCCAGAAATATTATCCCAGCTGGAACGATTTGTGTGTCTCCTGTATCGATCGACAACCTACACCATAGTAAACGAGCTTCGTTGATATTTGTATTCAAACCGTGCTGCTGAAGGAGAAGCAATTTAGAAGCAAAATGACCTACGTTTATATGACCATATAATGCGCATATGTCCATTTGTTACTCAAGCGACTATATGAATGTACATGTAAAGCAAATACAATGGCTCACATGAAATTACAAATATCTCACAAGTTTACTGCTCGTACTGCATACAATGTGCGTCTATTTTGCATAACAGTAAATCCAGACTCTATACATGTATGTGACAGAAATATGTCATGCAATACACGGTTAGCTGAGTTACATGTGTGATTATCTAACTTTTCTGAGCATCTAAGAAATAAGTTGTAAAAGAAAAACTAAAAGATTAATGAAACAGTATTTTATGTTGATGTAATGTATTTTCTTTTAAAAAATCAGTGTTTGTATAGGTGAAAACTGCTCTTATTTGTTTCAAGCGGCCATTTTGAAACTAAAAATGGTCTGATTATAGTTTAAAATGAGTATTATATTGTTTTCTGGTCAATATGTATATAAGTATGTATGTTAATTGTGCTAAATAAATAAGTTTGAACAGAAACTACATTATATATATATTATTATAAGTCTCCATTTACAGTGTTGGCGGCCATCTTGAATTTGGACGCCATATTGGATTTGAAAAAATTGCCACCCTATTTTTTCTAAATATTCATATTATAAACAACTCAAAACAAGTGGAAGTTTGCTTTTAACAAGAAATTTAAACGAAAATTACATTCTGGCTCCCACTATTATTTGTGTTTGAAATTGGCGGTCATTGGTAAAAAAAAAATATTATTTTTTTTTTATTTATTGGGGGGGGCTGGGGGTGGTGGTGTTGTTTTATTAGCCAGTAAAAAAAAAAAAAATAAAAAAATTACCGAGGACCACCAATTTCAAACACAAATAAAGATTTAAGGATTATTTGTGTTTGAAAGTTTATTATGAGGGGGGCGTTAATTCGAGGTTATACGGTATGTATGTGACGTTGACCTCGAGATCAGCGGGGATTTGTCACAGCATATGAAATATTAAGTATTTTCAATGAAAGAAATAGAAGTTATAACATATTTCTCTGATGTTAAGTTTTGTAAAGAGACTAAGTATGTGACCTTGACCTTGGGATCAGCGGGGGTTGGACAGTCGTAGATTTGTCACAGCATGATAGTACAACCTTAGAGGAATGCACAAGCGAAATAATAAGAATTTTCAATGAAGGAAATAGAAGTTATAACTTATTTCTCTGATGTAAGTTTTGTAAAGAGACTAAGTATTTGACCTTGACATTGGGATCAGCGAGGGTTGGGCGGTCATGGTTTTGGCACAGCATGGTATTAGAGCCTTACAGGAATGCATGTGTGAAATATTAAGAATTTTAGATGAAGGAAATAGAAGTTAGAACAATATTTCTCTGATGTTAAGTTTTGTAAAGAGACTAAGTATTTGACCTTGACGTTGGGATCAGCGGGGGTTGGACGGTCGTGGATTTGGCACAGCATGGTAGTAGAGCCTTACAGGAATGCATGTGTGAAATATCAAGTATTTTAGATGAAGGAAATAGAAGTTATAACAATATTTCTCTGATGTTAAGTTTACGGACCCACGGACGGATGGACAACCTGACTCCAGTATACACCCCCCACAACTCGTTGCGGGGGGTATAATGACATTTACGCTAGCTGACATGTTCCCGTCAATTAACTCATAGTATTTAGCACAGTTTATTCCACAAACATTTTCCTTCCCATGTCCTGTATTTGTAATTAACGTAATTACGTCAATTATTGGCAGTAAACTGTTCCTTTTGAAATTTAAAATTAAACTATCAGGAGGAGATGAAAGGGACGTTTTACACGGCAAACTGTTACTACACTTTCTGAAATCAACGTAAAAACAGTTCACAGAGTGAACCAGATGGCCGACAGCAGTACCAAGGCTATAGTCATAGAAAATAGTCCACAAAGGCTGACAGATGGTACCACAAAGGCTACACTCACATAGAAAATTGTCGACAAAGGCTGACAGATGGTACCGTAAAGGCGACATTCACATAGAAAATAGCTTCTGCAATCTGAGGAAATATTTGTTGCAGAGCCGTACATAGTGCTCATAAACATATTTTTATCACCGTGTGGATACCCATTTTCAAGGTAGATAACTGATGTCTCAAAATTCGGCATTCGTCCTGTTCACGTAATGTGTTGATACATAAAGCATGTTTAAATGAATGTCGTTGATTGATCATTGACTTATATTAATAATAATGCAATAGTATAATCGGTGTTTAGCTGCACCTGCTAAACAATATGTTAATAGGTGTTAATCACTCTTTTTCCAATTCCGCGCGACCTGATCGGCGCAGGTGCGCGTTTAGATAATTTACCAAAACACATGTATTTGTGGTAGAAAATTGCATTCAAATGATTAAAATGATCATAACACATACTAATTCAGTCAATTCAATGACAATGTATGGTATAAATATCCGCTAACGGACGTACAAGCAACTTCGAACAGCCTTTGTAGCCTTTGTCAGCCTTTGGGGTGACCGCAAAGTGTTCACTATAGGAATTAAATAAGTGTATAATTGTGTCACTATTCCACCAGATCTAATAATTACCAGTGCCCGATATACAGATAAAATAATTTAGTAATATTCATTTTACTGATAGTGACGCGCGGTGGTATCAGGCTATTTTCATATGCAACTGAGGCATGATAAATTTTAATTATTTATATTAATTAAATGCATCAACTGAAAGAATTATTTTCGACAGATTATAAATATGATCATTGCACATCAAAAAAATAAATACAGAGAAGGTATCGAGTAAACCCCAAACATATTGGGTCGAGTGACTAGTGATACGTCACGCCGTCTTCCAGAATTGCCTATAAAGCGGAAGACTTTCAGCTACAATGTAACGTTCAACCAATTTCCTAGAAAGCGGAATGATGTCTCCATTTCAATTGCTTTTATACAGTGCATTAACAGACTTTACTGCTTTGTGCACCATTTGCTCATTATGTAGATCCGACAATTTACACCATCATTCTGGAAGTTGGCGTGACGTATCATTAGTCACATGACCAGACCGACATCTTGGGGGTTACTGGATACATTTTGCTCTAAAATACATAATTTTTATGCGAGAATATTTCACATTTAGAACTACAACAAGAAACGAGGCAAAGCCACGAAGGCCAGGTTTTTTCCAAGCATGGACACTTGGATAACATAATCATACCAACTTTTTGTAGACTAGATGGCCATGGCCTGCATGTCGCGCCTTGGGGCGAGGCATGGACACTAAAAAAATAGATATAGTAGATGGAAAAACTTTAATGAAAAAACTTTAACCGGACACACGGACGTACGGACGGACGGACGGACGGACGTATGCCAAAATGCCGACGATATCGCACTTTCCGCAAGCGGGTGCGACAATGATGATAAACACCCATGTGAAGTATCCAGGTAATGGGTGAAGCAGTTGCAGAGATATAGTACACGAAAAAACTTTAACAAATAAATTCAAAGTAATTTGACCTTGACATTGCGCACAGGGGCCGCACGGTTGGGGGTTAGAATGAAAATATGGACGATGATAAACACCCATGTGAAGTTTCAAGGTAATGGGCGAAGCAGTTGCAGAGATATAGTATAACAAAAATGTTTTAACCAAAAAATTTAACCAGACGTACGTTAAAAAGTTAACGTTGAAAATGGCTAATAGTCAATTACGTAGAAATAATAGGTGAAGGTAAAAAAATGGTCACATGTTGGATAGTTGTATGTGGTAGGCACCCCTTGGTTATGAAGCTGTGAAAGTTTGGTGGTCCTAGGTGGTACAGTACCAAAGAAATGGACTTGAACACGAAAACTTAACATTGTAAACGCGAAAACTTAACATTGAAAATGGTTAAGTCGACTACGCGGAAAAAATGGGTCAAGATAAAAAAAAAGTAACATGTTGGATAGTGATATGTAGTGGGCACCCCTTGATTATGAAGCTGTGAAAGTTTGGTGGTCCTAGGTGGTACAGTAACAAAGAAATGGACTCAAACACGAAAACGTAACATTGATTGTGGACGCCGCCCGCTGCCCGCCCGCCGCCCACCCGCTGCCCGCCGCCGCCCGCCCGCCCGCCCGGCTTTCGCCAATCCAATAGCCTGGATTTTTTTTCAAAAAACCTGGCTAAAAAGTAACTAAATGGTGATAAGAATAATGATGGTACAGTAACAAAGAAATGGACTCAAACACGAAAACTTAACATTGATTGTGGACGCCACCCGCCGCCCGCCCGGCTTTCGCCAATCCAATAGCCTATAATGATGGTACAGTAACAAAGAAATGGACTCAAACACGAAAACTTAACATTGATTGTGGACGCCGCCCGCTGCCCGCCCGGCTTTCGCCAATCCAATAGCCTGGATTTTTTTTCAAAAAACCTGGCTAAAAACACTAAATGGTGATAAGAATAATGACCATTTAACATTATAAATTTGCTTTTAAATTTGATTTAGCGATTGGAATTTAGTTATTTGAAGAGTTCAAAAATGATTAAATTATACAGGAAAACTGGTTAGATTTCCCCCTGCGCTCCTCGACAGGGGAGATAATTATAACCTGCAGGGGCGCGAAGTAGATATGTCAAGAAATCATGGCAGATTCCCTGATGGGCGTGTTTGTAGACTAGTCTACACCCATTCAGTTTAGTCTACAATAGGTTACATGAACAATTTATACCAAATGGTATTGTAAACAGTGGGTTACATAGGGTACAACCATACACAATAGTCTACATGGGGTAAAAGCATACAAAATAGTCTACAGCGTCTACAATAGGGTACAATGGGTTACATAGGGTACGAGGGCACAAAATAGTCTACAGCATCTACAATAGGGTACAATGGGTTACATCGGGTACAAGGGCACACAATAGTCTACAGCATCTACAATAGGGTACAATGGGTTACATAGGGTACAAGGACACAAAATAGTCTACAGCATCTACAATAGGGTACAATGGGTTACATCGGGTACAATGGCACACAATAGTCTAGAGCATCTACAATAGGGTACAATGGGTTACATAGGGTACAAGGACACAAAATAGTCTACAGCATCTACAATAGGGTACAATGGGTTACATAGGGTACAATGGCACACAATAGTCTACAACATCTACAATAGGGTACAATGGGTTACATCGGGTACAAGGGCACAAAATAGTCTACAGCATCTACAATAGGGTACAATGGGTTACATAGGGTACAATGGCACACAATAGTCTACAACATCTACAATAGGGTACAATGGGTTACATAGGGTACAAGGGCACAAAAATAGTCTACAGCATCTACAATAGGGTACAATGGGTTACATAGGGTACAATGGCACACAATTAGTCTACAACATCTACAATAGGGTACAATGGGTTACATCGGGTACAGGGCACAAAATAGTCTACAGCATCTACATTGGGTACAATGGGTTACATAGGGTACAACACAAAATAGTCTACAACATCTACAATAGGGTACAATGGGTTACATAGGGTACAAGGACACAAAAATAGTCTACAGCATCTACAATAGGGTACAATGGGGTTACATAGGGTACAAGGGCACAAAATGTCTACAGCATCTACAATATGTACAATGGGTTACATCGGGTACAATGCACAAAATATCTACAGCATCTACAATAGGGTACAATGGGTTACATAGGGTACAAGGGCACAAAATAGTCTACAACATCTACAATAGGGTACAATGGGTTACATAGGGTACAAGGGCACAAAATAGTCTACAGCATCTACAATAGGGTACAATGGGTTACATCGGGTACAAGGGCACAAAATAGTCTACAGCATCTACAATAGGGTACAATGGGTTTACATCGGGTACAAGGGCACAAAATAGTCTACAGCATCTACAATAGGTACAATGGTTACATAGGGTACAAGGGCACAAAATAGTCTACAGCATCTACAATAGGGTACAATGGGTTACATAGGGTACAATGGCACACAATAGTCTAGAGCATCTACAATAGGGTACAATGGTTACATAGGGTACAAGGGCACAAAATAGTCCACAGCATCTACATAGGGTACAATGGGTTACATAGGGTACGAGGACACAAAATAGTCTACAACATCTACAATAGGGTACGATAGGGTACAATGGGTTACATAGGGTACAAGGGCACAAAATAGTCTACAGCATCTACAATAGGGTACGATAGGGTACGATAGGGTACAATGGGTTACATAGGGTACGAGGACACAAAATAGTCTACAGCATCTACAATAGGGCACAATGGGTTACATAGGGTACAAGGGCACAAAAATAGTCTACAGCATCTACAATAGGGTACAATGGGTTTACATAGGTACAAGGGCACAAATAGTCTACAGCATCTACAATAGGGTACAATGGGTTTACATAGGGTACAAGGACACAAAAATAGTCCTACAGCATCTACAATAGGGTACAATGGGTTACATAGGGTACAAGGGCACAAAATAGTCTACAGCATCTACAATAGGGTACATGGGTTACATAGGGATAAACAAGGGCACAAAATAGTCTACAACATCTACAATAGGTACGATAGGGTACAATAGGGTACAATGGTTACATAGGGTACAAGGGCACAAAATAGTCTACAACATCTACAATAGGGTACGATAGGGTACAATAGGGTACAATGGGTTACATAGGGTACAAGGGCACAAAATAGTCTACAGCATCTACAATAGGGTACAATGGGTTACATCGGGTACAAGGGCACAAAATAGTCTACAAGCATCTCACAGGGTACAATGGGTTACATAGGGTACAAGGGCACAAAATAGTCTACAGCATCTACAATAGGGTACAATGGGTTACATAGGGTACAATGGCACACAATAGTCTAGAGCATCTACAATAGGGTACAATGGGTTACATAGGGTACAAGGGCACAAAATAGTCTACAGCATCTACAATAGGGTACAATGGGTTACATAGGGTACGAGGACACAAAATAGTCTACAACATCTACAATAGGGTACGATAGGGTACGATAGGGTACAATGGGTTACATAGGGTACAAGGGCACAAAATAGTCTACAGCATCTACAATAGGGTACAATGGGTTACATAGGGTACAAGGGCACAAAATAGTCTACAACATCTACAATAGGGTACAATGGGTTACATAGGGTACAAGGGCACAAAATAGTCTACAGCATCTACAATAGGGTACGATAGGGTACGATAGGGTACAATGGGTTACATAGGGTAAAAGGGCACAAAATAGTCTACAACATCTACAATAGGGTACGATAGGGTACGATAGGGTACAATGGGTTACATAGGGTACAAGGGCACAAAATAGTCTACAACATCTACAATAGGGTACAATGGGTTACATAGGGTACAAGGACACAAAATAGTCTACAACATTTACAATAGGGTACGATAGGGTACGATAGGGTACAATGGGTTACATAGGGTACAAGGGCACAAAATAGTCTACAACATCTACAATAGGGTACAATGGGTTACATAGGGTACAAGGGCACAAAATAGTCTACAGCATCTACAATAGGGTACAATGGGTTACATAGGGTACAAGGACACAAAATAGTGTACAGCATCTACAATAGGGTACAATGGGTTACATAGGGTACAAGGACACAAAATAGTCTACAACATCTACAATAGGGTACAATGGGTTACATAGGGTACAAGGACACAAAATAGTCCTACAGCCATCTACAATAGGGTACAATGGGTTACATAGGTACAAGGGCACAAAATAGTCTACAGCATCTACAATAGGTACAATGGGTTACATAGGGTTACAAGGACACAAAATAGTCTACAGCATCTACAATAGGGTACAATGGGTTACATAGGGTACAAGGGCACAAAATAGTCTACAGCATCTACAATAGGTACAATGGGTTACATAGGTACAAGGGCACAAAATAGTCTACAACATCTACAATAGGGTACAATGTGTTACATAGGGTACAAGGACACAAAATAGTCTACAACATCTACAATAGGGTACAATGGGTTACATAGGGTACAAGGACACAAAATAGTCTACAACATCTACAATAGGGTACAATGGGTTACATCGGGTACAATGGCACAAAATAGTCTACAACATCTACAATAGGGTACAATGGGTTACATAGGGTACAATGGCACAAAATAGTCTACAACATCTACAATAGGGTACAATGGGTTACATAGGGTACAAGGACACAAAATAGTCTACAACATCTACAATAGGGTACGATAGGGTACGATAGGGTACAATGGGTTACATAGGGTACAAGGGCACAAAATAGTCTACAGCATCTACAATAGGGTACGATAGGGTACGATAGGGTACAATGGGTTACATAGGGTACAAGGGCACAAAATAGTCTACAGCATCTACAATAGGGTACGATAGGGTACAATGGGTTACATAGGGTACAAGGGCACAAAATAGTCTACAGCATCTACAATAGGGTACGATAGGGTACGATAGGGTACAATGGGTTACATAGGGTACAAGGGCACAAAATAGTCTACAGCATCTACAATAGGGTACGATAGGGTACAATGGCACAAAATAGTCTACAGCATCTACAATAGGGTACGATAGGGTACAATGGGTTACATAGGGTACAAGGGCACAAAATAGTCTACAGCATCTACAATAGGTACAAATATGGTACAATGGGTTACATAGGGTACAAGGGCACAAAATAGTCTACAGCATCTACAATAGGGTACGATAGGGTACGATAGGGTACGATAGGGTACGATAGGGTACAATGGGTTACATAGGTTACAAGGGCACAAAATAGTCTACAGCATCTACAATAGGGTACGATAGGGTACAATGGGTTACATAGGGTACAAGGGCACAAAATAGTCTACAGCATCTACAATAGGGTACGATAGGGTACGATAGGGTACAATGGGTTACATAGGGTACAAGGGCACAAAATAGTCTACAGCATCTACAATAGGGTACGATAGGGTACAATGGCACAAAATAGTCTACAGCATCTACAATAGGGTACAATGGGTTACATAGGGTACGAGGGCACAAAATAGTCTACATACCGAAAAACATTAACCAAAATTAAAAACAGGTACAGACGTACACCAATGTGCCAACTATATCACGCTGTCCGCAAGCTGCGCGACAAAAATAGTCTACAGCATCCACAATAGGGTACGATCTTTTACATAGGGTACAAGGGCACAAAATAGTCTACAGCATCTACAAGTATACTACCAAGTGTTTACAAGTTCACCATACCAATTAAATGTCCATTTCCTGGCTCAAATATGTGGCAGATATCTCTGCTCTAATTAAGAAGTGTGTATTTTTCTGACTGTGATTTATGGCCCCACAGACTCCCTGTGGTATGTACGAGAAAACCGGTAGTGTTACATTTGTGAGCGTGAAGCATGACGGGTGTTTCATTGATGGAATGGCGAACAGTGCAGATCCTGATCAGACTGTGCAGATGCACAGGCTGCACTGGATCTACACTGGCCGCAAAACCTATAAACTCCATTTCTGCAGCCACATTTACCAAAATGTTGACGTTTACGAGACGAGACACTTTCAGCTGAATGTTCATTTCTGTAAGTTGTCTATTTTGCTGACTTATTTATGGCTCACACCAACTCCCTGTGCAGTGGTATGTATGGGAAAACGGGTATTGTTAAATTAGTGAGATTTATATACCCAATATAAGACAACATCTGGAATTATAGAACTGATGAGTGAAGATAGGTCTACACTCAGTCTGGCAATTTGTTAGTATATGTGTAGCACCTGACCTGTATTTACCATTTTGTGGCTGTGTCTGGAGAAATGAGTTTATTTGATTTGTCACGGTTGGTTTATATCCTGATCAAATAGCACATTATATCATGGCTATAGCACAGTCAATCTGTGACAGATATCTCTTATATATCTTCTAATTAATAAGTGTGTGTTTTTCTCACTGTGATGTATGGCCCCACAGACTATCTGTGGTATGTATGAGAAAATATGTATTGTTATATTTGTGAGTGTGAAGCATGACGGATGTTTCATGTATGGAATGGCGAAGAGTGCGGATGCACAGGCTGATTTGGATCTACACTGGCCGCAAAACAGATAATCCCAAGATATTTGGAGCTGAATGTCCATTTCTGTAAGATGTCTATTTTCCCATTTGTTCTCAGAATTTGTGGGTTTTTTTTTCTGACTGATTGTGCTGCAGATATCTACCCAGGATAGTCGACTACCTGAAATATGTAGAGCAGTGTAGTCCCTGATCATAGTGGATATCTACCCAGGATAGTCGGACTATCGGCAATATGTAGACCATTGTAGTCCCTGATCATAATCATGATCATAATGGATATCTACCCAGGTTGATCGGACTAACGGCAATATGTAGACCAGTGTACATGTAGTTCCTAATCATAATGGATATCTACACAGGATGGTCAGACTATCGTCAATATGTAGACCAGTGTAGTTTCTGATCATAATGGATATCTACACAGGATGATTGGACTAACAGCTACATGTAGACCATTGTAGTTCCTGACCATAATGGATATCTACCCAGGTTGATCGGACTAACGGCAATATGTAGACCAGTGTAGTTCCTGATCATAATGGATATCTACCCAGGATGGTCGGACTATCGGCAATATGTAGACCAGTATGTAGAACTTCCAACTTGTATGCATACAGAAATCTAATTTGAAAATCCGTTACAACACTTAATAAATGTGACAATTATTGTTCACTATTGCACAAAAGCAATACCCATGCGGACTGAATAAAACACAATTTTGTATATGTTTACATCCAAATATGAAACTTTCAAAATAAGAATGCAAGTTTAAGGTTAGCTTAAAGAATAGTCAGCTAAGTGGATGACTTACTATTTCACCTGTCTTTTATATTATCTGTATCCTTATAGACGAGACCTGGCCATTATAAAATATGGTCATAATAACAGCCCGTTCTGTTCTCGCGTTTTGCGAATAAAAGGATAATCCAGGTCAAAGTAGGTACCGGTATATTTATATGTTTATTATTGCAAGTTTGATGTGTGATCAAGTGCAAGTTTTTTTTAACAGAAATGCAAAGTATTAAACCGCTCGCTCGTCACTCAATACCAGGACAGAATGTCTATTATTGTGACCATATTTTATAATGGCCGGGTCTCAGCTGTAAAGATACAGATAATATGAAAGACAGATCTATGAAATAGTAAAAGTCATCCATATAGCTGAGATTATCTAAGCTAGTTATGGTCAAAGAGCCAGGGGGCCATTTCACTAAACATCGTGCGAGTAAAATGTTTGTAAGTGCAAAATGACATTAGTCTGTAAATTTCACATTAACAACGTTTTCTTATAAACAATTATTGGATTTACATTTATTGAGCATAGGCTGCACAGGCAGCCTATGCTCAATAAAAGTAAATCAATCAATTGAAATTTCCAGACTATCCTAAATTTGCACTTACAAACATTTTAGTCGTACAAAGTTTAGTGAAACGGGCCCCAGGTCACTATAAATACACATACATGTACATATACATATACATGTACATACCATGTATTATTATCTTGCTTTCTCCAAAATATTAATTCCTAAAAACACATTTCATTATTCCACAAATTATTTATTACACACATCCTAAATTCCCACTCCATAATTTAGTCCCGATCAAATATTTTTCAACAATTTAAACTTTTTTACTGCACGCGCGACTCCATTTCAGGGACAAGTAATTGAAATTTATGATGCATTAGAACAGTTTTACTTCATAAATGTATATCGCTACATACATGTAATTCTTAATTTACTGAAATATATTCTGTTATCAGATTGAAACTTCTGTTAGAACACACAAATCATACCAGTCAGTTGACAATAATTGCATTAAGAGAAAACAGACTTTGTTGTATATTTAACAACACCATTGTTGGTCCTTTGATCGGCATACACCCATGGTAGCATGATAAACATACAATGTTTTGTTAAGATAACATCTTGAACTACTAAAATGATGAATTACCTGTGTAGACCTGTGTGTGAATGCAGACTGATCACACATCTATCTAAGTCTACAGCTCTGACAATGACGCATTTAACAATCCCTGTTTTCTTGTGATACGAGGCAATTGGGGCCCAGTCATAAATCACAGGAAAAGGAAAACACACAGCACAGGGAGTCTGTGGGGGCCATAAATCACACAGTCAGAAACAAATACCTGTACACACTTCTCAGTTAGAACAATGGGAAAATAGACAACTTACAGAAATGGACATTCAGCTCTAAATTTCTTGTCTCATAAACTACCAAAGTTTTTGGTAAATGTGGCTGTAACTGGAGACATCGGGATTATCAGTTTTGCGGCAAATGTAGATCCAAATCAGCCTGTGCATCTGCAGTCTGATCAGGATCAACACTTTTCGCCATTCCATCCATGAAACACCCATCATGCTTCTAGTGATTGAGTGAGTGAATAGGGTTTAACGTCCGCTTTTCTGACATAGAGGTACAAGCCTCAGGGAGTCTACACGCAGACGGGTCAACGGGGTCGTGTCCTGTATCCACCTGTCCGAGGGGGGTAAATCCCAACTTCAGAACTCAATATTTACAATCAAAATATATATTCAGTCCTGAAATTAGAACAACCTGATCTGGTGCCAGGCCCTCGCCACACCAGCATCATTTATCCCATCCCTAAAAGTAATAAGATTAGCGCTATAGTGGGTTCCGGAAAGTATGACATCATGCTTCTAACACGCAATATATATCATTATCAAGCTATAGACTGTTCTATTTGATCAGGATATACACTGGTGACAAATCCTATAAACCCCATGTCTCCAGTCACAGCCACAAATAGATCAGGTACTACATATATATATAAATTTAGAAAAATGGGAAAATAGACAACTTACAGAAATGGACGTTTTTGGTACATTTGACATAAATGGAGCTTAATGGTTTTGCAGCCAGTGTAGATCAAGATCAGCCTGTGCAACCTCACAGTCTGATCAGATCTCTGCACTGTTCGTCATTCCATCAATGAAACACATGTCATGCCTCACACTCACACATGTAACAATGCCGGTTTTCTCATACATACCACAGGGATTCTGTGGGGCCATAAATCACAGTCATGAAAATACACACTTCTTAATTAGAACAGAAGGGTCTGCCACAGAATGATTTGACTTGAGAATGGACATTTAATCTGTATGATGAACTTGTAAACACATGTAAACACATTATAGTCTATCATATAGACTTTGTCACTATTGTAATGGCTCATACCCAGGCTCATACACACTTTAGTCTGATGAATGTATACACGGTTGGCTAGTTTTTAGGACAGAAAATAAAGAATCACCGTGATCATGATGAGGATATACACTGTTTGATGCCTTGTTAAGTACAAAAACCCGATTCTCATCCAGCATCTGTCTTTGTTACACCGTTACACTGTACCATGAGAAAATACTTCTGCTGTTCACACTGTCTTTTCGTTACAGTTGGTCTGACTATCGGCAATATGTAGACCATTGTAGTCCCTGATCATAATGGATATCTACCCCAAGTGTTTCAGCAAACATTTGAAGGTAAAAAAGGTGAAGGTCATGTGAATTGGCGGAATGAGTGTGTTCCTAATGCTTAGGTCATGTTAATGGAGGCATGAATGTGTTCCAATTTCTTACATGTATCAAGTGTCCAAATATTGAAGCAATCATTAAAGATACATATTATACTTATAGCATGATAACGAAGCTTGTTCAATGTTTTTGACATTTTGGACGACGACTGAAAAAGAGCGACTATAGTCGCGCCTTCTGCTAAAGCCGGCGTGACTAAAATAACGCATTTGCCTTACAAACAAGGTGAACATAAGTCATCAGTGCCGTTGACCTTGTGTGGTCGGACATGGGTTATATGCTAAACAAATAACCATCCCGTGACACACATTGTGGCCAAATGGTATATATACTATCTTGCCTATCGGTGAGGGTATACAATGTAATCAATGAAACACAAAACGAACAAAATGGGACATATTGCAAGTCATGTTTAATAAAATATTTGAACAATATAACATATAATAGATCCGTCTACATGTATACACAACAGCTACAAAAGACATTTTCATAGCGCAGATAAATTTCTCGCATTTTGATTGGCAGTTTGACATGTACTATGAGCCCATATAGTCAAACCCGTCACCATGGCTCAAATCAAAATGGTGCCCGGTTGAGGCAAAGTAAAAAACATTTTAGTAATCACCTCATAAACATAGCCAGTTACTGGAAATTATCTCAGAAAATAAACTAAGTTGAATTTTGAAATTTTGTCTAGAATTTGCCAAGTTATAAATGAATTTCAACTTGTTTATGTCAAACTGTTTACAGGCGATTTTTGTAATGTCAAACAATTTGTCGTCTTATATGTCTACAATGTAATTCATGTCCAACTATTTTCTGGAGAAATATTAAGAATCAGTGCTATGACAAATACATTCTACAGTCAATATCGTGTCATATTGCCCATATGAATCTATATTAATCCGAGGCTTACGAGTCTACAGATGATTCTTTGCCTCGGATTAATATAGATTCAGATGGGCAATATAACGCCATGTTGACTGTGTAGTATAGGGTTAACTGTATTGTAATTTTGAGATTTGCGGCGTATATCAGAAAATGATAGGTCGGAAAATCTGTTTAATGGCGACGCGCCAGCGGAGCCATTAAACAGATTTCCGACCTATCATTTTCTGATATCGCCGCAAATCTCAAATTACAATGCGGGTTAACCTATTTCTAATGCACAAATTGAACATTTTGCAAATTTTACCGATTCTTCTTGTGAAAGTCGTACCGAGTGCAAGGTCTTTGCGCATGGCATACCGGACGAATCACACAAATAATGTTCCGCCAAGCAAAAGATAGTTCCAATTGAATTATACAATGTTTTAACGAATGTGTATAAAGTTATGTTCATGCTTTCAAAATATTTCAATAATAAACTCAATAAACACATCGTCACAATTATAGTTGCTACATATAATATTTTAAGATTTAATTTTTAACTTTCCCTCCGGTGCGATCTCTTAATTTTCTCTCAGCAACAATGTCGATGGCCGCAGCCTGTAAAACTCTCGGACTTTGTCAATTTGTGATGACTTGTCTAATCATTTGTCACATACTACCATTTTTTGAGCTGCAACATTACATAATTTATGTGTGTGTGAACGATCTTTCTAATGCACTAATGACGTAATGCACTAATGACGTAACCAAGTCGTCTATGTCAGATTCTGTCAGCGTGGGAATCGGCAATCGCCCGCCCTCAAATTCCATGTCGGCGGCGGCGACGGCTCCTTTTCGATTTATAATAATGCCGTAGTCAGAAACTCGTCATCTTCGTCCATCCTTTCTTCCATTTTATTTTCAGTCTTACTTGTGAGTTAAAGTAAAAATTTTCGAAAATCTGTATCTATGACATATTCGCGTCTCCAAAGTAAACAAATTTGGCGTAGGAATATATTCATCGCGCGTGGGTAAAGTGCCCCAGGGTATATATTGTAAACACTTTGCGACCGTTCATCAACAATAATATACCTGTAATGTGTGGTCTTTAGCCAATCAGATTGCCTGATATTTATAGAGTGCATTAGAAATCACATTTACATGCTATCTGTCACACTTATATACAATGTGGTGTGGGTATTCATGTGACCAAAACGTTTTGGCAAGTTCAAATTATTTGTCAAAACATGCCAAAAAAAAAGGAGTTAAATTATTCTTATTTTACAGCTCAAACTTGAATTTGTTGCATATTTGTTAACATTTTTAGTGCAACCGGTTACACGTTTCACTAAGTCAATGGCCACAACTTTGCGAATACTGGATGAATCCGCATCTAAAATCCCAGGTGCACAACTTCACATGATGACAAATATTCTTGTAAAATTTTGCGACTCAAATACTATTGGAGAAAGTGCAACACAAATTTTGTGACGGACGGACAGACGGACGGACAACAATGCCAAAAACAATGGCCCCTTCCCTTAAAATAGGATTACGAATAATCGTAATACTCACATAGATGAACCCCAATCGTGAAATTACCCGTCGCATGCTCCCACCTGCCACCCACTGAGAATAACATGATCTGGTTGGTGGAAGGATCTCGCCACGCCAGAGTCACTTGGCGTTATGTACGTACATGCGTCCGGGTTAAAGTTTTTGGTTTAAGTTTTTAAGATATCTCTCAAACTGCTTTGCCAATTCACTTGGAACTTCACATGGGTCTTTATCATGATCCATATTTTCATTCAACGCCCCACCCGTGCGGCCCGTTAAGGTCAGATTACTTTTAAATTTACCTTAAACATTTTATTTTGCATTTCAGAGATAGTGTTGTTACAAACTTTAATCTAATGCCAAAAAAATTTAACTTGACATTGGGCACAGGGACCGCATGGGTGGGGCGTAGAAAGCCTGCCGAGGCTTGATAGTATGTCGAAAATTTTAAGATTTTTTTTAACCCGGACGCACATACATACATACGGACGGACGGACAGACATACCTACATACCTGCCAACTAGATCACGCTGTCCACAAGCGGGCGTGACAAAAATCTATTTTTTTTGACATTTGCCATACAGTCGAGTGATAACTACAATTCTTTCTGTTTCTTGCTATTGCACTGAAGGCAAAACCAATCACCCTGTGGTTCTGCCTTCAGGCCATTGCACCGGAAATGAAACCATTCAATCGAGCACTCTGCAGCTTCGCATGCCACCATGCGGCCACTGGCAATCTTCTTGCAGATGCAATACGTTTGCTCCTGAAATGAAAATAGTGGTAATAACGTATTTACGTTATGATACAGCACTGATGCCCCTCACAGATAATTAGTAATTCTGTATAATTTAAAGGTACATGCCCACTCAGTAGGCACATGATTAAATAAGTGTATAATTGTGTTACTATTCCACCAGGTCTAAAGATTACGAGTGCCGGCTTTACCGATATAATCATTTAGTAATATTTATTTTACTGATTGTGACGTGCGTTGGTATCAGGCTATTTTCATATGTAAATGAGGCATGGTATTTTTTAGAGGCATGGTATTTTTTAAACATTTATACTAATTAAATGCGTGACCTGAAAAAATAATATTTTCAACAGATTGTAAAGTATGATAATTGCACATCAAAAAATAAATACAGAGTATAAATAGTAATGTGCGTTAACATTTTAAGAAAACAAGGTTATCGCCCCTGATGTCAGTGTGGAAAGTTACATCTAATATAAAATGTATACTAATGCCAATCAATATGTGGGGTAATGGTGAATGAATGTTTATTTTGCCAGAAAATGTCTCAGATGGTGTCTCTGATATAAAGAACATGTTATGCCTACCGAGTGGGCGTGCACCTTTAAGGACTGGTTTCAATTAACGTATTGAACGTATTGGCTTAATTTGCATTACATCATGTGATAAAATTAATTTCCTGTTTTTCCCGTTTTTCCGTCAATAATTGTGTATGTACACCAATGTGCCCACTATATCGCGCTGTCCGCAAGTAGGCACGACAAAAACCATGTGCTGTTGCATTTACTGTTCATGCTACAGTAAACTCAACGGCCCATGTTTTTATTACTTATATTTACATTGCATTTTCTGATAGTTTCAAAAATGTAAATAACCACATCTGGCGTTGAAATTATTGAAACCTTATTGTTTACATCATTTGTCGCAATATTATAAGTTATTGTGATTCTACACAGGCTATATGGTGTAATATTGCCCGTCTGGAGGTATGTTCAGTGAACATACCTTCAGACGGGCAATATTACACCATAGCCTCGGGTGAACATACCTCCAGACGGGCAATATTACACTATATAGCCTGTGTAGAATCACAATAACGTATTTGTCATACCGCAGATCCTGTATTTGGCCGTATAAACATATCTCTTCTTTTGATCTTTGCATTTTTTCAGGAAGAAAAATAATCCGAGATTCGATTTTCTACCGTCAGTCTTAATATAAAGGTGTAAATGAACATTTTGTTTTTTTATTAAACGAAAACAAACTAAATATGGAGTAAGAAATGCATCGAAAATGGAAAATTATTACTAATTTTAGTTTTTATTATTCATACTCACCTGAATGGTTGCAAACTATTAGGTTGCTATGAAATCGTCCTAATAATAAAAATCTGCCTACTCTAATCACTCAATAAACAAACCATAGACCATTCCGCTATACACACAGCCAGTTGGCCAGTCCGCTATTTAAACCCCTTCTATTATTGTTAGGTATCCAGCTTCAAGTAGTTACTCATTTCCATCAGGAAATAACACTGCTAGTAGAATAACAGACCGAAGTAACTTAAGTAGGGAGAAGATGAAACCATCAACGCGGGAACGGGAGGAGGGCTACCTTACCATCCAGGTGAGTAGAATAATAAAAACTAAAATCAGTAATAATTTTCCATTTTTATGTCTTCAAACTAACCTGAATGGTTGCAAGAATTCGTAGTGATGGTGGGAGGTATTCTCACTACTCATCCTCGACCGGAATGGTAAGGCAGATTTTAAAATCCTCGAAACAGACAAAAATATTTGGCCTAGGTACAAACTTGGGTGTTACCTATATAGTAATAACATGGTCTCACCCTAGAATCATAGGGGACACTCCCATCCTCCCCCCCCCTTTCTACGATAGTAGAGAGAGGTGGATAAAGACAAGCACCACCACGCTAGTCTCGTAGACTGACTCGTAGACTTCAACTTGCTATACTTGGTTAGCACGCCGGAGAATACTAATGGCATAGCTGTTACGAACAGACGAAGCCCTGGCGAATGTCGGAACCTGGCACTTCACATGCCATAGCTGAACTGAGATATACTCAAATCTTATTATTGTCTCCTGAAGACCCCTGACTCGTCCATATCGAGAACACAGTATTAAAACGCCCTAAGCACTAAGGTCATCCTAACAAGGAAGTGCTGAGGTGTCAAACTGGCCCTAAAGCCAGACCAAAACCTATACATATAAACCCAACGTGAAACACTATCCTTTTGCAACACCACTGCTACAAACTAGATAGGCAGCCTCGCCCTAATCGAAACATGTACAAAACAATGCCTCCTGGGCCAGCGTGATGAATCGTAAGAACCATAGATCACCACAGATCCCCGTTCATCAACAAAAGCAAGTGAAGCTCATCGAGCGGTGAGCCACACTTACCAACCCCCAGGACTCCACTGGAAAAACAAAAACCGAATAATCGGGTAATCAGAAAAAATCGCAGCCTATCGTGAACAGGTAGATCCCAACAGCCTCCTAGACTAGATGCTACCGGCTGATAAACCCACAACTGCACCCGCTGCTACTAACGGACCCAGTTGCAGCACATATCCCAAAGCTGCCAACCCCATGTCGGTCACATGAGGAACATGGAGAGAAAAGGGGGCTATTTTCCGGAACACCACATATGTTTTCCGGAACACAAATCAGTACTCACTTATATGCATAAAATAACTATATAGAGCCTTGACCCTAGTTTCGGCAACCAAGACTAACCGAAAAATACAATTACACTGCTTGCAAGACGCAAAATCATCACCTCGCTTTGACAAGACCAAATTGGCCCATGTCTCGCTGTAATCATTGATGAACAGATGTGTTCTCCTAACTTCTTTCAATAAAAAAGACCCAAATTCGTTGGCTGCACGCTTTGGAACAGACATTTATGAATTTACGTGATGAATAAATCAATATCGCTGAGCGTTTAAGCGCCTCGGCGAGTATGATTACGGGTAAAATAAAAATTAGGATTTAATGACTGAATAGTGAAACGAAATCATTAATTCCAGATATTCCCGCGCTGATTTTATTAAAAATCGTACTTTTAATTGTAATCCGTACTTCCGTATTCTAACGTATATTCCGGAACAATACGGAAAAAATCGTAACAGTTGGCAGCTCTCGCATCTCCTACCAGTGCAGAGAGCGATCATAGAAAGAAGTTGCGACTGACAGCACCTCGTGCAGTTTGGGCCTAAACAACCCAGCTGCAGAACCACTTACTGTAGTATAAGCTCAAGTAATGGCCCTATCTATCCAACGGAAGACAATGGATTGCGATACCTCCCGTTGGCCTAAAGTTGGTAAGAAGAAACTTTACGGTTGGACCGGATGTCCTAAGTCTTCCGAACCTAATGCTTCACCGCACGGACTGGACAGAAAGTGCGATCCATTGCCGCTGACAGACGTGACGGAGGGAGGCCCGGAACTACAACTGGTTCCAACTCATGTGAGGAAGGATAATGTATCTGAGGGAGAAATCCCGGTTCATAGGAGAAACTAACCGAGTTCCTCCCACAGACAAAATGCTGATTGACCAACAGAAAGCAAGGAACTAGCCTCCATTCTAAGCCAAAGGGAAGGCCAGAATAAAAAGAAAGAAACAAAAGAAAATCACTTAATTCACCTATAGCGGGATTGAGCGGATCGACCGACTGACGATGGCCCCAATCCACCCAGGCTCTCCACTTAGCGTCAAACAACTTGGAGGTGGATGGACCCTGAGACTGAGCAAGAAACAAACTGAGCGATGACCTTGGCAGCGTCATCTGAAAAACTCCAGCGACTGAAGGCCCGCCTTATAACCGCCAGGCGTGAAGGTTAATCATACGCACATAGGAGTCTACCCCCCATGCTGAGACAGAAAATCCTGGCTGACCGGAAGAACTATTGGCCGGACTGTCAGCAGGACCAAAGGCATAACGAACCAGCTCCTGGTTGGCCAACATGGGCCACCAGAGCGATCCGTGACTGAACGTCGCGAATCTTCTGTAAGAAAAGGAGCAGCATCACGAACGGTGGAAACGCGTACCCGTCCTGACTGATCCAAGACAAGGACAAGCGTCCACTGCCAAAGCCCGATGGTAGAGCACCAGAGACACAAACAGTGGCAACCGATGGTTGAGCCTTGCCGCAACAAATCCACAAATGGATACCCCCATCCGGACAAGATCGCACTGGACACCGACGGATGCAGAGGCCATTCCGTCAGAACCGGAGATGACCGCAGAAACCATAACCACCTGCCCGTGCAGAACAGAATCCGCCGCTGTCAACCCCCGGAACACTGCCAAAAGCTGTAACATGTTGATGTGTCCCTGAGTTCCCTGCACTGACCACCAATCCGAAAAACACCGATGCAGGGGCTCCAGATGAGCCCCCCAGCCTTCTCACGACTCGTCTGTGGACAGAAAACGAGTAGGAGGTAACACCATGGGAACTCCCTGTAGGAACCAGACCTCCACTGCCCACCATCTGATACAACGTAGGAGGAAGATGGTGAACATAGGCAGAGACCGATCCCAAGGCTCGCGGTGTGGCCTCCATAGCCCTAGTAAGAAATACTGGAGATAGCAGAAGTAACCTTCCCAGCACCACATACCCCGCAACTGCACCCGGAATGTCCTGAAGTGACAGAAATTTCCTAGCTGACAGAGAACCTCTGACCAGAACCCGGAAACTAGGTCAGGATGCCACGCAACCTGTCCAACGGTACTCCGATGACTGATCGATCGGTCAAGAAGTTCATTCCCACCTAAGAGAAATCCTGTGTGGGAACCAACTACGAGTACTCTAGATTGCAGAACAAAGACCTAGATGAGTAACAAACCCCATACCAACGCCAGATTCCGTATTAGTGAACGAACGCACTAACGGTGAATGAACCAGTCGTCCAGATACTGGAGCAGAGAGACCCCCAGCCGCCTGGCCTCCGCTGCCACCATCTCCATGAGAAGCGTAAACACGCGAGGGGCCGCCAAAAGATCAAACGGCAACACACGGACTAAAAGACACGATACTCGGAAACAAACCTAAACTTCCGAGAGCATCTGCGGATGGACACGAGAAAGTACGAGACCCACAGATCTATGGAAACAGCCCAGTCTCCCAGGCAAATGGCCTCCGACCACGTCCCGAACTTCCTGTATAGCACTATACTTCAAGAGAGAGAGGCTATACTTGAACCCTTGAAAAATACCACCGTCCGGGGAAACGACCCCACAGGAGGTTGAAAAGACGGAGCAGCAGGCGGGACCGTCAGTACCGTAGCTGCCCTTTGGCCGTTCGTAAGCACAATTTGTCAGAGGACAAAAGAGCCGAACGGAGCAAAAACTTAGGCAGGACCGTTCAAGAAAGACGAGCCGGCTAGCACTGCGTCTCACCTGGACAAGAGCATGTCCATAGAGACCTCCAAAGATATGTTGACAACAGGCTTGGCGGCACTGACCACCGACTGAAGCACTGCGTCCAGACGATGAATCATCGAGAAAGGGAGATCTCAAAAACCACGCCGCATAGAGGGGCATGTAGAACTTTTATGGAAAAATAAACAATAAAGACTGGTTTTGAGTGTACAATTTGTTACTTGTATTGATCAATTCAGGGTTTTATTGTGTTTAGTGAGGAATACAATTCGCAATCGGTAGACGCTTGCAAAATGTGTCTTCATTGGACTCGAGGCGCCGGAGGGGAATCGCAATTCCTGTATGTCCGACGACCTTGGCAGGTCATATAATATATATGACCAGGCAAGCTAGCCAATCAAAAGCCGAGAAACTTATCTGCGGTATGACAAAGAACTGTGACGTTGCCCTCAATAACTTGACATTATTGACAACAATGATGAACGTCATATATTTTGATGACGTCAAACAAAGTTTAACGACGTCATGTGGGGCTAATGTAATGTACTGTGATATAAATGCAATATGTTGAATCAGCGCTTCCATTATGAATGCAAGGAAGGTGGAAATATTTACAATATGAACACATAAACAAATTTCTCGGCCAGCTAATTGCACCTGCTCAGCTTTTGTTGTGTGATTATATGTAGGTAGTACTTACCTCGGGGTCAATGGCTTGTAACACATGTTCTTTTTTCTTCTCGTCTTGGTCTTGGTTCTTGATTCTTTGGCACCACATGGACTGTAAATGTACAGACAGTTCCTTGTAAAAAGAAATTCTTAATTGAAGAGAACCATTCAAATAGTTCATCAATATTCAATATGAGTGGTATATATCTATTGATTAGGCACCAAATGTTTGTTATTCATTTAGTAATATTTATTTTACTGATAGTGACTCTATGGTATTATGCTATTTTCATATGCAAATGAAGCATGCTGTTGGTTAATTATTTATACTACTTAAATGATTCACCTGAACAAATAATATTTTCGACAGATTATAAAGTATGATCATTGCACTCAAAAAATAAATAAAGAGAATAATTAGTAATGTCTGTTAACATAGGACATGGTTAATAACACAGTTATTGCCCCTGATATCAGTGTGGAAATTTAAGTCTGATATAAAATGTATAATAATGCCAATTAATATGTGGGGTAATGGTGAACGAATGTTTATTTTGCCAGAAAAATGTTATATCTACCTAATATACCGAATATACCAAACAATCTGTCTCCTTATATTATAACCTGGCATGTAGGACCCCAGCTTTAAAGTTACGAAGCACATGTTTTTTGATTATTTTACTTATCACCTGTGTGACATTTGTATACTATTATCCCAGCAGCAGTGGCCTCGATATACTGTGATTTACATTTCTCTTGTACAATGTTTCGTAAACTGGTTGATGAACAAACTGCCAGTTAGATCAGATACTACATACACTACATACTTGTTTATATTTCTGCTTGGAAATCGCAAAAGCACATGACAATATAATTACAGATATTTACTTTTTGATAATAAGCCTGTGTAATATAACATATATTTCAAATCATTACGTAGAACCTCTCTAAACTGAACACCCTTGGAAGCAAATTGCAGCTCAACAAAGTAAATCTTTACTTAATTATAGTTTTTCTTCTACTCAATTTGAAAATCAATGCATATTGTCACATTGCAGGCCTGTATGCAGGAATTATTTTAGGGGGTGCGTTATCGACGGCACGAAGGGCTAAACCTTGTTTTTGCACACCAATCTAAATCATCACAAACTGATTTTCAGACCTGTCCATTTATGAACATAGGGTGTTTTTGTTCTCAAAATTATGAAAATGAATTGCAAAAAGTGCAGATCCTGATGAGACGGCTCGTTACGAGCCGGCTCATCTGGATCTACACTGTTTGCCAGTACCACTATGCAGGCCTGCGGGTTAAGAGTGAAATGGTTAAGGGGGGTGAGTACGCCCTCTGCGTACGGGCCTGCATTGCATGCTGTGAGTATTTTATATACCCACTGTTGATAATCAATGTGTATTCAGCTAAAATAAGTGCATAAAATACGCCAATATGCACCATATCTTGAGCTCTGGTTATAAAATTGCTCAATGATTTAAGTTTTAAATTATGCAGGAAAAATATTACTTTAATTTATTTTCAATGTGAAATAATAATATGTGCAGCGAACAAATGATTTTATAAGTTTTTAAATGTTGTATTTGTCATTAAAAGTGACAGAAATGGTTTTAATGACAGATGAATAATAAATTGATGCTCACATATTTCTCCTTTCACGGAGATACAACAAAGAACTTTATAATCTTTCTCATCTAATCTTTCTTTCTAACAATACGCTGTAATCACACATACAATGGTGGTTCAAAGGAGTTCACACTCACAGGTTTTACTTTTGAAGAGAAACAATAAGAAAACAAAATATAGTATCCAAATTGGTTTTCAGTTTTTGTCCCGCCTGCTTTAGCAGAAGCGGGACGGACATAGGCATAGCTTTTCCGTCGTCGTCGGCGGCGTCAACATTTCACGTTAAGTTTTTGCGTTTAGCTCATTTTCCAGAAAACTATAACTCCTACGACCAGTTTATGCTTTAATATTCCATACATGCATTTGTAACAACATCTCGCATCATTCTACAGAAATCCCATTGTGCCTGCTAACCCCAAAGATCAAGGTCACTGACTTAGAAATTTCCGTGTTTGGAAAAGTTAACGCTCGGTTTAATGTATTACAACTTCTGTTTCCCTTGATGGAATGCTTCGGTATACATCAACAATGTGGTGTAACCATCTCACACAGAGGGAGCCCATGTGACCTTGACCTAGTTTTCATGGTTCATTGACCTACTTTTCACATGCATTCAACGTTAAGTTTTTGCGTTTAGCTCTGTTTCTAAAACTTAACGCTCAGGTTAATTCATTGTAACTTCTGTTTCTCTCAATGGAATGCTTTAATATTCCATACATGCATTTGTAACAACATCCCGCATCATTCTACAGAAGGCCCATGGTGCCCGCTAACCCCAAAGGTCAAGGTCGCTGACTTAGAAATTTCCGTGAAAAATGGAAAAATGAATGCTCAGTTTATGCTTTAATATTCTACATGCATTTGTAACAACATCCCGCATCATTCTACACCCGAAAGCCCATAGTGCGCCTAACCCCAAAGGTCAAGGTCACTGACTTAGAAATGGTCCGTGTTTGGAAAAGTTAAAACGCTCAGTTTATGCTTTAATATCCATACATGCATTTGTAACAACATCCGCATCATTCTACAGAAAGGCCATGGCGCCCGCAAACCCCAAAGGTCAAGGTCGCTGACTTACAAATTTCCGTGTTTGGAAAAGTTAACGCTCAGTTTTAACGCTCAGTTTCATGCCTACATCATTTGTATACATCCCGCACATTGTAACAAAGCATGGGCCCGCTACCCCAAAGGTCAGGTTCCTGATTAAGGAAAAATTAATCAGAAAGAACGCTCATATGGCTAATAATTCATATATTTGCATTTAAAATCCTTTGTATCATCTACAGAAAGGCCATGGGCCCGAAATAAACCCAAAGGTCAAGGTCACTGATTAGAAATTTCATTTATTTGGAAAAGTTAACGCTCAGTTTATGCTTTAATATTCCATACATGCATTTGTAACATCCGCATCGCCACCCGCAAATCAACTACTTTACGAGTTTAGCCCATCATTCTACTTAGAAAGCCCCACATGGCCCGCCGCTAACCAAAGGTCAAGGTCACTGACTTAGAAATTTCCATGTTTGGAAAAATTAACGCTCAGTTTATGCTTTAATATTCCATACCTGCATTTGTAACAACATCCCGCATCATTATACAGAAAGCCCATAGTGCCCGCTAACCCCAAAGGTCAAGGTCACTGACATAGCAATTTACATGTTTGGAAACGTTAACGCTCAGTTTATGCTTTAATATTCCATACCTGCATTTGTAGCAACATCCCGCATCATTCTACAGAAAGCCCATGGTGCCCGCTAACCCCAAAGGTCAAGGTCACTGAATTAGAAATTTCTGTGTTTGGAAAAGTTAACGCTCAGTTTATGCTTTAATATTCAATATATGCATTTGTAGCAACATCCCGCATCATTCTACAGAAAGCCCATGTTGCCCGCTATCCCCAAAGGTCAAGGTCAGACTTAGAAATTAACGCTCAGTTTATGCTTTAATATTCCATACATGCATTTGTAACAACATCCCGCATCATTCTACAGAAAGCCCATGGTGCCCGCTATCCCCAAAGGTCAAGGTCACTGACTTAGAAATGTCCGTGTTTGGAAAAATTAACGCTCAGTTTATGCTTTAATATTTCATACATGCATTTGTAACAACATCCCACATCGTTCTACAGAAAGCCCATCATTCTACAGAAAGCCCATGGTGCCCGCTAACCCCAAAGGTCAAGGTCACTGACTTAGAAATTTCCGTGTTTGGAAAAATTAACGCTCAGTTTATGCTTTAATATTTCATACATGCATTTGTTACAACATCCCGCATCATTCTACAGAAAGCCCATGGTGCTCACTAACCCCAAGGTTATTACAAGCTCCTTATATACTATCAAACTGCGCCAGGCGGGACATTTTGCTCCGCGGAGCTCTTGTGTTCTACATAATGTACAAGAACGGCATGTATCCAATCTCTGGAGTGGTTAGATCATATTAAAGAAATTATAAGAGATTAAAGAGAATGAAGCAATGTATGTCATGGTATGTAACTCACTATGGGGAGGAAGAGTGTATTCGTGCCCTGTTAGCTCAGTCGGTTAGAGCGATGGTATGGTAAATCAGGTCCCGGGTTCGAGCCCTGGGTCGGTGCACATTTTTGTCACGCTGTGACACGTGTATGCATCTTCTGGATGGAAATAAAATCTATTAGAAGTTATTTGACCTTGATCTTGGGCATGGTGGGAGCATAAGCGGGTGGGTAATGAACATATGGATGATAATAAACTTTGCAGTGTAGTGCATATTAAATCTGAGCCTAGACCTGGAATTACTGGAAGACATAGTGTGATGATAGGCACGTGATATCTTTATTTGCATATGTTAATAAGAAAAATAAAATGGCACAGTGTATCGACTGATCATATTGTTTCATGGGTGAATAAAACAAATCATACTGGTTAAATGATGAAAAGCATGGGCACTGATTATTTTATTTGTATGGGTAAATAAGATAAATGTAATGGCAAACAGTTTAGCGACTTATCAAACTACTTTCATTGAGGAACAACACAATTAAATATGTACTTAATGCAATATCATAGCTCATTAATGAGGTTTGAGTTATGACTGTTTCAAATTGATTTTTTGTGACTAGGTGTGATAACCAGGGGATTATTGTCAAGTGGTGATTACAGAAGAAGAATAGGTATTGACTTAAACTAAAGAGTATCTGTCAACTGAGTGTAACAAATGTGTTGTCTAGTAACTGGCATCATATTGCATTGAAGGAAAAATGAAAAACACTGATCATTTATTTAATGATTTAATAAGAGACACAGATTGGCAAACTATATTGTGACTGATCATATTGTTTCATGGAGAAATGGGCATAAAGTATATCAGTTAATATAATAGATGACAAATGTCGTATCTTATTACTGGCAAACATTGTAGCGAATTATCATATTTTTTCATGGCAAAATAAGAATAAAGCATATTAGTTAGATGGCGAGGAGTGTAGGTACTTATCATGTGTTGGCATGGTTAGGTATATGGGTAAGTACGACAGAGAATGACAAGCAGTGTAGAGACAGTTGTGATCATACTGTTGTTTCCAGGAGGAATAAGATACAGCATATTGATTAAATGGTGAACAGCATAAGACTCTGACAATTTTTGTTGGCATGGGTAAATAGGACAAATTAAATGGAAAAATGTTACGGTAATGACTTGTTGGATGGAGAAAAATATAGCATACAGTTAGATCGCGATTATGATGAAATTCATTTGCATACAGTTGTATTCATGCGTAATGCAGAAAGCAATTAACAGTAGTAGTCTAGAGACTCTAGATAATAAAGATCAAGTCCCAAAACAGGTGTAGTTCTGATTGTCCTACTTTTGCTTGTTAACACGTTACATGCGGAAGACATCTTTACGGGTATGAATTTTTAAATTTTATGTTTATTTTTGTTATTTCTCAATGAAAGTATATGTTATGATATACACCATAAGGAAGGCACACTTCAAGTTTCAAGTCCCTACCTAGTTAACCTAGAATGGATAAAAAGTTTTACTTCTTATAATTAGGGCACAATTGGGAAATTGTGAGTAAAAAATGGGGAGATAATCCATGACCTGGGGTCAACAGAAATATCGAAATTAACATTGCACATCTACACATTATAAGCAATGCACACACCAAGCTTCAAGTGTCTACCTATTACTGTTAAACATTTACTTCATACAAGGTAAAATTTGGAAAAGGGGAGATAATCCATGACCGTGGTGGGGGCAAATACAAATTTGCTTTGCGCATCAATACACCATAAGGAAGGCAAACACCAAGTTTCAAGTATCTACCTATTACGGTTTAAAAAGTTTTACTTCTTGCAAGATACAGGATATGGATGGACAACCTTGACGAAAACCATATACCCTTTTATTTTCAAAAAGTGAACATAATAAAAATAAAATATTAGGAAACAAACACTGTGTTACAAAATAGGTTACAAAAGCCAGCTTGCCAATTGTAACTTTACCACAGGCTAGGACTTTATCCCTGGCATGTACAAATATGTACAGTACATTCTGAAAGGGTTCTGCAACAGACAGGCATCTGATGGAATCCAGTCATTTCGTAACCGTGCCATTTCGTAACCGCCATTTTCTGGTCATTTCGTAACCGTTTTGTCAGTCATTTCGTAACCGCCCAAAATCGGTCCCTTGAAAAAAAAGTCATTTCGTAACCGCCGGTATTTTAGCGGCATTATGATTATGAATTGTTGCCGTTGATTAGTTAATTATAGACGATTTGTGGTTGTTTGCAATTATTCCACTGTTTGATACGCCGACATTAATCTTCATTATTGGTAATTGGATTTGAAACTGTTGTCGGTCAAATCACTCATGACATTTAATCTCCATTTGATTTGATAAGTGGGACAATTAACAAACAGAACATAATCCTTTAACCAATTAACCTACCAGTGAACATATAAATACTGCCGTGAAAACTTGATAATATATTAGTCGTTCGTTATCATCAAGTGACGGTCTTAAATACTGGATAAATTAATTACTATTTCTATTTTATTATGTTGATAATCGGATAATTTCAATTATTAATTTGCTTACTCATTCGCAAGTACTGGATATAAATTATTACAAAGTTATTTCTATTTTATTTTATGTTGATAATAGTCGGATAATCATACTTAATTTGCTTACTCATTCGCAAGTACTGGATACATATATCAAAGATTTTTTATATTTTATTCGGTAATACTCGATGTTTCATATACCCATTCGAAAGTACTGATATTTTAGAGTTTTTTTCTGTTTTATTTTATAATAGTCCGATATTTCAATATCAACATAATACAATATTTGTTCTTATATTTTTAGGATTATCATGAAGCAGTGTGTAACTTGTAGCGGTGGTGTTGGGCCGCGTCACCACGCCGTGGAATGCGACACATGCCACGAATGGACACATAGAGCAGCTACAACTACTGGCCGGGGCGAAGACCTGGTATCTAGACGGCACGTTCAAGGTGATCCGCTCCACAGACGTGTTCGATCAACTGTTCGGTGTCCACGCGTTTGTAAAGAAGGACGACTGCGTCAAACAGGTTCCACTCGCTTTCGTTTTCATGACACGGAGACGGAAGAAGGACTACAAGAAAGTCTTGAAGGTATATATTAGTACCAAACAATTTCTGCAATATTACATATGAAATTATCATACAAAATCAAAGTCGAATATAAGTGTTAAATGTATGTATTTAATGAGCAACATGATTTTCGTGGAATGATGTATGCGGATCTATTTCAGAAACTCAAGAACATTCTTCCCTCGGAACCATGTGTGACCACATTCGTTCTCGACTTCGAGGCGGCAGTGTGGAAGGCCATCCAGTCGGTGTTTCCAGAGGCGCGGTTTATGGATGCGCATTCCATTGGACCCAGGCTGTCTGGAAGCGAGTTCAGGTAAATATAATAAATAAATCTATTGGCGTATTGGCGTTTTAATGTATATAATAATGAACCGTTATATATAATCAAATGTGTACAATATAAAACTATAAATAAATCTATTGGCGTTTTAATGTATGTAATAATGAACCGTTGCTATATATAACCTAATGTATTATCTTTTACAGGCTTGTGGCCTCTCGACTGCCTACAACGCTGGATGGCGACGTCAGAAAGTGGTCCGACGGCTCCTGGGCGCTGCCGCTACTTCCCGCCCAACACATCCGGCCCGTGTTCCACGACCAGCGCGAGAAGGCGTCTCCAAACCCGGAACTCACGAACGTCTTCACCTACGTACAGGACCAGTGGATCGACAACGCGATGTGGGAGCCAGAGGAACTGGTCCGTGTACGGCCAGCACATCCGGACCAACAACGACTGTGAGGGGTGGCATCGGCGTATCAACTCCTGCACCCAGACGGCACCACCCTTCTACGCCCTCGTGAACATGCTGCACCAGGAAGCCCGGTACGTGGAGACGCAGGTGAAGCTCGTGTCCACGAAGAAGCTGACGAAGCGACAGCGCAAGGGTGCACGGGCCAACCAGGCGAAGATCATCGCGACCTGGTCCGACTACGCGGAGGGCGGGATGTCGGCCGACAAGCTGCTGCGTACGCTGGCACGTGTATATTCGAAGTAGTTTCGTGTACATATTAACACTGTGTTCAATGAACTTGATTGCTTGCGACATCGAATGGTTATGTGTTTGTGCTGGTTGTTTGTCTGTTTCACAAAGTGTTAATATTCTGTTCTCATTACTCGAAACCGTCATATAAATACGGCGAGAAGCACGTTACCACTTCAATTACCACATGTATATATGTAAATAGATAGTTGAATGATGAGCTGTAGTTGTTATTGCTGTCTTTGTCCATGAAAAAACATCTCCCGTTACACAATATATGATAAATATAATTAATTGGTCATTTCGTAACCGCCTGCCGGCGTAAAACATCGGCGGTTACGAAATGACTTTTTTTTCAAGGGACCGATTTTGGGCGGTTACGAAATGACTGACAAAACGGTTACGAAATGACCAGAAAATGGCGGTTACGAAATGGCATGGTTACGAATTGACTGGTTCCCCATCTGATCTGTCAATTACATTAATATCTGCAATCTAAACTAAATATGAATGCTTCCATCTTTCTTTTCATCATGTTCATCATAAACATGTATTCCCTGCCATCTTAATTAATTGCATATTGCGACTCCACATTTTGCCAATATCTATAACATTTAATCATTAATTGTTGCAATAAGTACAACTCTACATTTAAAACTGATGTCACATCTTATTTTCTTAACACTTTCACCCCTAAGTACTAAGTAACTGCAATTTACTTGGATATGTTAAGTTTGCAACCAATCCAACCTTTACAAAATGATTTTCAGACTAGTTCATTTATGAAAAGGGGGTGTTTTTGTTAAAAAATTAAAAAATATGAAAATTCTACGTCACGAGCCAGCATCTACAGTTTTTGCCAATATCACTATACATGTATTTGGTGTTGAAATTGTTAATTTCACCGAGAGGTGAACCAAATAACTATGTGTGTACATGTACACGCTTCGGTATGTCGGTTTCACACCAACAATCACATGAATCACAATATAGTATTGCAATTCGAAAACGCATTTAGCGACGGGTATGCTACATTTAACCGAAGATGTGCACGCGACAAGATGGGCCAAGCAATAAGTTACAGTTCACACATTGAATTTGTTATAATAAACTAATGTCTTCACTCGCTCGCTAATCTTGAAATCAACTTAATAAAGATTCAATATATGAACTATTACTAAAATCTTATATTTTTCCTACAGAGACAATATTGAATTGTACGTAAATAGGGAATACCATGCTAGAGTCCTTTGATATCAAGTTTATCAGGCAAGGCTAGGAAATGCATAGGAATTCCGAGGCTCACCAAGGAATTACTACCATTTCCCAGCCGAGTCTGATAAAATTGATATAAAAAGGCAATTATGAGCCCGTTACTCTATTTATCAGGTAATGTTTTATCCCGGCCGATGATCAATTATAAAGCATGCTTTTTTATTGTGCGCCATTAAATGTACATGCCCACATAGGAATTACAGAAGTGTATAACCATTTAATACTATTTGTTTTAGTGATAGTGACGCGCGGTTAGCGTTTTTAAAAAACAATATTTAAAAAACACCCCTATTTAATTAGCTCTGAACTATCAATGTTAGATAAGTATATATGGGTGAAAGTGTTAAAAAAAGTCATGCTGACAGAAAGTGATAAAATAGTGACTTACAAAGTACTCCATTACGCCTTTATATGTCCCTATGATATTATACAAATGTTTAACTTACCAATCCGTTGATATATTTGTAGTAATGCTTCCGTTAGAATTGATTTAAGTGCTCAAAATAAATGCAGATACCAAAGATGTCTGATTGAAAGCTACTACTAACTTTCATGAAATGACTGAGAGCTAAGTGATATTCAACTGTTGTCATAAAGAATAATAATGAATAATAAACAAATTATTGGATATCTGTAACATAATAAATCTGTTAATCTGACCAATGACAGACTCTGACACTATCTGGGAGAAATTGCTTTATACTGGTTTGAACCAGTTTGAGGTGGTCAGCAGCAGCACCTGTAGCCTATTTCATCAACATTGCAAAGTATACTTTAGTAGCAAAGTATACTTTGAGGGAGAAATTTTAAATTTTATGATAAATTTATTAATTTTTATTATACTGAATTTATTACATTATCACAGCCATTATGGCTGTGATAATGTAATAAATTCAGTATAATAATTCTGCATACTTTTAATCATGAAATATATGCATTTGTTAGTTCTATATGAAATAATGCATTTCAGGAAAAATTAATGATTACTCCCTCAAAGTATACTTTGCTAGTAAAGTATACTTTGCAATGTTGATGAAATAGGCCCCTGAGCAGCACCTGCATGTCGTAAAAACCATAAATCCCCTACAGACAAGGCCTTTGATGTTGTGGATTTCCCAAAGGTGAAACCATGTCAACTGGCCAACTGGCTACTAGATTTGGAAGATGGCCAACTATTTATGTCATCAGAGATGCAGATAAATTTTGTGTCTAAAGAATATCATAACCCCATAAGTCAAATTCAATTGATATTTTTACTTTTACAAATGTATTATAGATTTTTTGGTTATTAAATGGGGAATAAATGATAAAAAAAAAATAAAAATTAAATTATTGGAGCTGCAAAAGCAAACACTGTTTTTGCTTTTTACACCTCAACTAAGTAAATTTCTATTTTATTACATTATTTTCATTAATCGATTTGAAAATGAATGTGTATTTTGTACTCCCACCTTTAATAAACAGTTTCACTATAATTATGTTTATAATCAGGAGCTACAGTGGTGACACCCGAGATAAGGCACTTAATTAGTATCAACCAGTGGCCCATATATCACATTCTATCAACAAAGGGATACTTATACATGTAAAAGTAGAAAAAAAACATTATAATTATTTTCTATGTGAAAGATGGTAATAGCAAACAAATCATTTTATCAATTTTAAAATGTTTCATTTGTCCTCAAAAGTGACAGAAATGGTTTAAATGACAGATGAATAATACAATTGATGCTCCAATATTTATCCTTTCATCAAGATATAAAAGAATAATTTAATTATCTCCCTTTCTCTAATATGTTATAATCACACATACCAAAGTGGTTCAAAGTAGCTCAACTCATAAGTTGTACTTTTGAAAAGAAACAAGAAAAAACAAAAATAAACAAATATATCAAACAAGAAAATAAATGTTGTATGCCTTTTTACATCAGAAGGATATATTGTATGATTGCAGTACATTTTATTTCAGGAACAACCAGGAAACTTAACTTATGACCATTGTAGATCGGTCTGTGTAAATTCCTATAGCTCAAAGGTACATGCCCACTCAGTAGGTACAACATGTTCTTTACATCAGAGACATCATCTGAGACATTTCCTGGCAAAATAAACATTCATGCGCCATTATCCCACGTAATGATTGGCATTATTATACATTTTATATAGGACGTAAATTTACACACTGACATATCAGGGGCGATAACCGTGTTTGCTTAAATGTTAACGGACGTTACTATTTAATCTCTGTATTTATTTTATGATGTGCAATGATCATACTTTAAAATCTGTTGAAAAATATTATTTTTTCAGGTGACGCATTTCTTTAGTATAAATAATTAAAAATATCATGCCTCATTTGCACTAAAAATAGCCTGATACCACCGCGCGTCACTATCATAAAAATATTACTAAAATGATTATATCTGTATAGCGGGCACTTGTAACGTTTAGAACTGGTGGAATAGTGACACAGTTATACACTTATTTAATTCCTATAAATGACATTTTGGGCTTATTGAGTGGGCATGTACCTTTAATCATGGATCTACATTTGTTATGGAGGTTACAAATCCCCGTTTTCTTATGATGCATACCATGTGGGGTCTGATCATATATCACAGTCAGAAAAATACCCTGTCATAAATATACATAGCTAGGAACTAATTTTTCAATTTAAGAACACAATATTTTTTAAAAAAATCATTATATTGTTGATTTCTTTATAAATGTATATTTTGTTTCGATTCATTTGAACTGTACGTTAAATTGAAGGAAAATAGTGAAATGTTTCTTAGTTCTTTTCCACTAAACATAAATTGTATATGATTGTAGAATTGGTTTTCCTTTTTTTTGTAAAGAAAATGGTGAATTGCAGGTATTATATAATAATAAAAGGAATTAACGTCCTGAAATGTGTTTGTGGATGGATGACTCATAGACTAATAATTAATTTAGCTATTTAATAGTGGGCTGCAACCGACATTAGCTCATTTGCACAAGACTGAAATACCTCAAATTTGGATGTGGTTGTATATAATTCTTCGCTAGCGCTCAAATATAAATATATAATATATGATTAAAAAATTACCTTATTCTTATTTCTTTTGTCTTTTAAACATAAGTAAGAACTGAACACTGATGTTTAAATTATTTGTTTAATGGTATATATATAGTAGCGGTGCTAAAATGCTGACAATAACTGACAAAACGGGACTTATGTATTTGTTATCTGATCTGATGATAGATACACAGTTGTTATGCATAGATGTTTATGCATATTAAACAGTTTAGATGTGTGCTGTATGAGTGTTACCAGTCAGGAGTTTATATCTTATCTGTATGTGTATTTGAATCTTAGCAGATCAGCAGCTTTTCAATAAAAACAATTGCCAGTATTATAGTCGGGTCTGTAACATTTAATTAGGTGCACAATGCTACTATCATCATTTGATTTATAAATTAATCAGAAACACATTGAATAATTATACAGCTTATTAATTGCCTACTCATTTACTGAATAATCAAATTTAACAAATATTGCATTGTAAAATTGATAATGTCCTGCAGTCATGCATCACTGACCATACCTATGCAAATCTAAAATGTGAGCAACAGGAATACTGGACACTAGAAAATTAGGAGAATGTGAGGAATGAACCGGACACCTTTGGTGTGGATTTTGGGTCATTTATAAAGTAATTACCACACAGTAGGTTCAGGTGACATCATTTCGACATCATTTCGACATACTGGGTCCCAGGAATGCATAATTTTCATAGAACCTCACTTCATATGAGGCATGTGACAGTATTTATTTTTCTCTGGAAATTGTATGCCTCCACAATTTATTTATTATAATATTATAATTTACCCTTGTCCGTCCGTACATATATCGTACATATATCGTGGGTGTTTGGAAAACTATAAAATGTGTTCATAGAACACGGATGCCCCACATATCGCTTTGATAGTGAATGAGGAAAAAATACCAAGTCCCAAAGGGGGAGATAATCCATGGTACTTTAAATATCGTACATATCGTGGGTGTTTGGAAAACAATAAAATGTGTTCAAAGAACACGGATGCCCCACATATCGCTTTGATAGTGAATGAGGAAAAATCCAAGTCCTAAAGGGGGAGATAATCCATGACCCGGAGGTCGAAGCAAAAGTCGAAATAAACTTTGTGCATCAACTCATCATAAGGAAGCTACATACCAAGTTTCAGGTCTGTAGCTAGTACGGTTTAAACGGTAACACTAAATGCCCCCTCCACTATCGTGGTGGGGTATAACAATGAAGAAAACAGCTTATCCAGCCGGATGGATAGATAGACGGACACACTGTCCAAAGACTATATGCCTCCAGGCGGTAACTGGACATAACGGACCCTGGACATAACGGACCCGGACATAACGGACCCTATTTCGGACGAAACGGACCCGATTTCTGGACATAACGGACCCGATTCCTGGACATAACGGACCCCGTGTGGACATAACGGACCCCGTATAAAATCTATCAGAAATGCTATTTTTTTTTACTTTTTTTGTAGTAAACTTATAAGAAATAATTTTAATGTTATTTTATGTTTTAAACATTCTAAATTTTACGGAAAAAAGTTGTTGTTGGCAAAATTTCCGGGGGGCAATTGTGGAATTCGCACATCGCAATGGCTTCCGGGCTAATTAATCCTCTCCGGATATGACCGGATATTGCCAGTGGACTAAACTGTGTTTGACACGTTCCAATCTGCAATATTCGGTTTAATCACGTTACTTATAGAAAACAATTTAACTTTCAAAAATGAATAACATTTTACATTTTAGAAGTATTTTAATAAATTTACTTTACTTCAATTTGTATAGAAACAGTAATAAAATACGATTAAAAGTTTAGCAAGAAAAATGCACAAACGCATAAATTGACAAGTTTGTAGTACATTAGAATCTACTCACAAAAGCCTAAAACCATAAAATGGCTAGTTGGGAGTGCGTTAGAACTAAATAATTTCCTTGAATGACAAGTTGGGAGTTCTTTAGAATCGTCTCATTTAAAATGCAACCCTTCCCCGTGTTTTAACAGCAAATACTTATTATTCGATATGGTAAACCAGAACATGTTAGTTCTCGAATAACAACATAGATACAATATCACTATAAAGTTGAACAACAATGTGACAAGTAATGGCAACGTGATAATTGGCTAATCACCTTCAAATAAGTTGATTAATCGTCGTACTCACCAATCAATTAATGAATCGCGCTAGTGATCAAGAAGCTAATTAATCTACTGATCAATCAATTAATTAAGTAATCATTCAATTAATCCATAAACATAATTTTTTCCCGATTTGTATTTTATTTCCCAATTAACATTCCCAACTTTCATTTTCCATTAGATCAATCAATCAATATATATAGCAAAAATATATTAAAATAGTATTTCTTACAGCATTTCTGATAGGTTTTATATGGGGTCCGTTATGTCCACACGGGGTCCGTTATGTCCAGGAATCGGGTCCGTTATGTCCAGAAATCGGGTCCGTTATGTCCGGGTCCGTTATGTCCAGGGTCCGTTATGTCCATAATTCCTCCAGGCTCTACCGAGACAGTGCCATAAATAGAATATTATGGAAAATAAACGAACAAGTCCATAATTTAATTAAAGGTACATGCCCACTCAGTAGGCACACAATGTTCTTTATATCAGAAACATCGCAGAGACATTTCCTGGCAAAATAAGCATTCATTCACCATTCCCCCACGTATTGATTGGCATTATTATACATTTAATATCCGACATAAATTTCCACACTGATATCAGGGGCGATAACCGTGTTTCCGTAAAATGTTAACAGACATTACTATATATTCTCTGTATTTATTTTTGATGTGCAAGAAATTTAATTTGTATAAATAATTAAAAAATACCATGCCTCATTTGCATATGAAACTAGCATAATACCACCGCACGTCCCTATGATCCTATCAGTAAAATAAATATTAATAAATGATTATATATGTCTAGCGGGCACTCGTAATTTTTAGAACTGGTGGGACACAATTATACACGTATTTAATTGCTATAAAGAACAGTTTGTGCCTACTGTGTGGGTATGTACCTTTAAGAGTTCTATACCTCCCACTTGTCACTAGATATCAAACACACATCAAACGTTATATACGCATCAGGTGATATGATAATCAATATATAAGTGCATTATAGAATATACATACCTTAGCTTGTAGTTGTATAATGGCTTCTTCACAGCTAGCAAGTCCAAGTCATATCCCATTCCGCAAAACATACACGTTTAAAAAAATATCCGATTCAAACAATCTACCAACTGAGCGGTTTTGTGTGATTATGTTGTCAGTTGTGTATAAAGATATGCAACTGGCATACTACACATGTAAATGGGTGGTCACAGGTGTAGTGCCACTAGCAGAGGCAGCAAGCACCTTCCCTAAACTGAATCTGATTGGACGGTCATAAATAAATGGTCATAACCACAGGTAAATACACAACTGAATCTGATTGGACGGTCATAAAATAAATGGTCATAGGTAAATACACAACTTAATTTAAATGAAATAAAAAATAAATAAATATGCCTTTGACCTTACTGGCCTATGTAGATCTGTCATTTTATTTCACTTGCTACACATTTTTTATTTTTTCTCCCCCCCCCCCCCCCCCTCCTCCAAACAATTCTTCTTTATACTGTAATATGCAAACATAAAACATTTTAGTACAACCTTATTGCTAAAATACCCAACATTGCTAAAACACCCACAAATACACACATTTGTGTATGTAACACCAATATTGTTTAACACTATAGGCAGTTGTAGTAGTATGTATAGACCTTGTACCCCATGTAACCCATGTAGACTAGTCTACAAACACGCCTACCAGGGAATCTGTCATGATTTCTTGCCATATATGGCGCGAAGTCCGACTTTTAGAATCTTTATTTGTTAGCTCTATTTCTACCCTAATTAACACACAGAACACTATATGTTTTTATTCCAGTCTACTGTCATTCTTTACCATCTCTTGTCACTCTACTAACATGCACAGATGCGCAGCTGCACATAATCCTCGTGAGAGGGTGTTGCAGGATGAATAGATAGATATGAACGGATAATGGTATTGGTCGGAAATAGGTTATCTGTAATGTATGTAACGGACATGTTAGTCATCATTTATCCCACTGGCCCCGGTGTTGTATATAAATAAACATTAAAAATAAACCTTCTAATTGATTCCCTATGAATTTCTTGTATTTGTGCGGTTTTTTATTCTGTATCGACGAGGCAGTTTCAATCTTTCTCGACATGTTTATTACTTGTTGTTGTTGTCACCGGAAGTTATTTTCGTTTAACCAGACTGGTATAGTTGTGGCTAATATGAAAATAGGCACTGGAAAATAGGTACCTGGACATAACGGACCAGATTTCGGACGAAACGGACTAGATTTATGGATATAACGGTCCACATTTATGGACATAACGGGCCACCCATTTATTTCTAGTCTAACATTATAAGTTAAAGGTGCATGCCCACTCAGTAGGCACAACATGTTCATTATAGGAATTAAATAAGTGTATATTTGTGTCACTATTCCAACAGTTCTAAAAATTACGAGTGTCCACTGTACAGATATAATCATTTGGTAATATTATATTACTGATACTGATAGTGACTTGCGGTGGTATCAGGCTATTTTAATATGCAAATGAGGCATGCTGTTTTTTTTAAAATTTTTTATTTATATTAATTAAATGCGTGACCTGAACAAATAATATTTACGACAAATTATAAAGTATGATCATTGCACATCGAAAAAAATACAAAAAAAAATAATAATCTTTCCGCAATAATACAATTAATATGTTCAACAATTCTGCAAAAACCAGGAACCCACTTTTCCGACGTTTCGGCACAAGGCCTTTATCAAAGAATTAGTTTCTACTGAACGCTAAGTGGCAACCATTGTCAGAAAAATGGATGTCACTTAGCGTTCAGTAGAAACGTCGGAAAAGTGGGTTCCTGGTTTTTGTAGAATTGTTGAACATACAGAAAATAAATAGTAATGTTTGTTAACATTTTAAGGAAACACGGTTATCGCCCCTGATATCAGTGTGGAAATTTACGTCTGATATGAAATAGTTAATGATGCTAATCAATACATGGGGTAATGGTGAATGGATGTTTATTTTGCCCGAAAATGTCTCAGATGTATGTTATCTCGGGAAAAATATGTGATAACTACTACATAATGTGCAAACCGTTATGTCTAATATAGAAGATGACATGTCACACTGTGTCTATTACTCCGATCGAGTATATTACGTGCCGACCAGCATTTGTCGGAGGCGACACATGATATTATACTGTGAACAGTCCATCAGGATACATATTATTTGCCATTCTTAGAGCACAGTTCGTCCACGTTTAATACATTACAATATGTGTTTTTATTACACTTGTTATGTTGTGTCAAGGATTTTAAAAGCTACCCATGTATGAGTTATGGGAGGAGGGGCGTTGTGATTGCAGTCAAGACAGATATACGTCCACTATATAATGTGCCTGATGAATCCAGTGAAATGCATCAGTAGTCATTGTAGGAAACTGTTTCGCATGCTAGTAATACAAGATGGTTAATCTGGGACACACATACAATTACCGGAAATATATATTCATTACAGGAACGACATTGGTGCACATGTTCGCACTATCAGTATCGTCAAAATATATGGCACAAACGTGTCCAATCACAGTAACAGAATAAACGGCACTAATGTATACAGAACTCTAAGAAGATCGCTACTAAACATGATCTAAGCTTCATAAGGCCTTTATCAGCTTTCGACCCTAGTTACATTGTTCAGGAGAGGAACGCTGTAAGATATTTCGTTCCAGTCCTCTTCACATTGTTTAAATATATAAATCGATACTCAACTAAATGTATTTATACTAAAGAACACTGTACTGCTTTGAAATCCGAATTATCCACACTAGTGATAGTAGACATTTGTGTCGTGGGCTTCGACAATATGAGACACGCCATGGGATTTTGTACCTTCGAACATCTGCGTAATTTCATGAAGTGCGCTTACAAAATTATCAGTATTTTCCGTAAATGGGGCCAGAAGTGTAAATTTTGTAAACGTAGTTAATGAAATTACGCAGATGTCCGAAGGTACAAAATCCCATGGCGTATCTCATATTGGGACTTTCCGTGACACAAAGGAACAGGTGCAAAAAACGACATGCAACGTTGTTTTTTCTCTGGTTGTCGTGGCCGGCAATTATCATAGATATCATGCCTTTCTTTGCAATTTTATTGAGCGTCAATGCAGCATCCTAGATTTGATCCACTATCTGGCTGGGGAAATGATTATCCATGCTTAGAACATCATCCATACATCTCGCAGTGTCATTGATACAGTCAATTATGTCTGACTGGGTATCTGGTGACAAACCCAACATGAAATCTCTCACAGTAACAGAAAAAACAAATCCGTTACAATTGATGCGCAGTTAGTATCCATAGAAATACAAAACAACTTAACAGTACATCCGTGTCTGACAAATATATATTATCAAGTACAAACGTCACTGATGAATCACACACTTCATTGCATGTCAAATTATACATTTACTAAAGGATTTTGTCAGAGTATTTATGTCTCTGAATTACAATAGAGTACAAGTGTATATGTAATAAAACTGTTTTTGAAGAAGAAGTACGTGCCAAAAGTTCGTATTATCCAGGCTGATCCCCAACAAATGTCGGTACTGCCATTCCATGACAAAACGTCTCCTAGCACATAGTTGGGCAATAGTCATTGCAAAGGTGACACAATAACTAACAAATGCGACAAACCGTGGACAACTTTCCTTTTGAAAGGATAGTCATGATCGTCGACACCAAAGGATCAGCAAAATAATAACATTACACCAGCCATACAACACTATTTAAGCACACGATACCCAAAAGGACTGCATCCATTGAAACCAAGAACGTAACATTGTGTGCATAAGTATATGATGCAAACAACTATACAGCGTAAATATACTACGATAAACACATGACACACATGATATAGTCGTCGATCAGCCTACAATGCGGTACTAACATGCTTCCCGTGATCAGCGGTCAGAAAACTTCCAACTTAACTCGACATCATGCACGACACGGACTGAAACATACAAGGCCATATAAACTTTGAATACGAAATTAAATATTACAAACCAAAGTCATAGAGGCATAATAATCACAGAATATTGACTACCAGAAAAATATACATTCCTGTCTATGGCACAAACGCCTCATAACACCGACTTAAACGAAACCCAATGTAAATGGGACAAGACACATCTTATTGAATGTCATATGTCAATGTATTAAATCACTCCGGAATTCTTTGTCGAAATCGGATGATTACGTCATCCAAGATTGATACGCCGTTAAACACCAACAAACAAACAAACAAAAGTGATCAGGATGTGCACTGTTCGCCATTCCATCTATGAAACGCCCAATCATGATGCTAACAAGCAATGTAGATCTCATCTGGCTACAGGAGTATTGTTTGATCAGGAGCTACACTGGTCACAAATCCCATAAGCCCCATTTCTACAGTCACTGAATTACGAACCTTGTAGACCTTGATCAGACTGTGTGGCCTTAGAACCGTACTTATGACACGAAGCGCCAACCTGGTCCGTTCTAAAACGTTGCTTCTCGTTTCGAACGCGTTACTTCTGTTTTCTAATGCGTTAGACTTCTAACGCGTTAGTTTTAATTTGAGAAGTAATGCGTTACTTTTGAGAAGTAATGCGTTAGAAATATGTATTTTACTATATAGTTCACTCATTTGTAAATCATTACTTCTCAAAAGTAACGCATTAGCATTCTAAAGTGTTAAAAACGGGACTTATGACACGAACCACCACTCATATGCACATTACGCTTGTTTGCAGATGATACAAAAATGTATTCGGCTGTGGCAACACACAACCTATGATACAGCATTGCAAAATAACATCAATATGGATTATGACTGGGCTAACGTCTGGCAAATGATTTTAGTTATAAAGAAATGCAAACATATGCATATTGGCAAGAAAGGTGACCCAGGAAAATACCACATGAAAGATAAAAACAATGTGATAAGCACAATAGCAAAAGTAGAACAGGAAAAAGACGGAGGATTAACGTTCCAACATAATTTTAAATTCAACACACACATAGGGGAAAACGTCAAAAAAGCAAATCGAAATTTAGGCATAATATTTAATACATTTTCCTACCTGGACAATGAAATGTTCTTGACATTGTACACTACTTTGGTCAGACCTCACATAGAGTACACATCCATCGTGTGGAATTCATACTATAAAACAGCCATTGAAAATGTTCAAAGTCGAGCAACAAGAATGGTTGGTAACTTGAGCTTGCTAACGTACCAAAATATACTTAGAATCCTGGGTCTCCCAACAACTGAATACAGTCGAATGCGAGTAGACATGTTGCAAATGAACAAACTAATGCATGGTATATACAAAATTGACAAGGAAAAACAATTCACCATGTCTGCATACCCAACTACAAGAGGTAATTCCATCAAACTGTTCAAAAAGTGAGCCAGATCAGAAATCAAGAAAAATGAATCAGTCACAGATTTGTGGAAACATGGAACAGCCTACCAGATCGAGTCATATTAGCACCCTCAGTCAATGTATTTAAGGGAAACCTTAATACATTTGGGGAAGCCCACCCCATGCAATTTAACGTGACATGCTTTTAATAAGCAACACAAGTCTTACAGTAATTAGTTAATGGAAAATATTACAAAAAGTGCCGAAGAAACTGATGAAGATTCTATAAGCAATATCGGGCCTCGAAGACTGTATGAACTATTACATATTATTGGATTCAAGTGGTGAGGTGTGCGGCACATGCATTGAAGGCCGATGCGTATTGTGACCGAAGTGTCGAAGGATCAAATAGTATTGGGGGCAGTAAACCGTCATCAACTACCATGGACATAGCCACATATTTAAACAAAAATTTTTTATACCAGTTTACATTCGCATTTCCGGTGACGTCACGAAGTTGTGAAAGAAAGAAATGTTCTAATATCCAGCGAAATTGTCCCCTTTTATATGATATATTGTTAATGAGACTACATTATGAAGTTAAATCAATGTCACATGTATAGATTAATCTATTTTGTAAGTTTCAAATGTTGTAAAATATGTTAATGTGTCAAATGTCGAGCTCACATGATATCGTACGATACTCTTAACTTCGATAGCTGCGCAGATTCGAGACCATTTTTATTTTCTCGTTCTATCGCGAGATTTACGGGTTACGTCACTTCCATTACACTTGTGCGTTCAACCGAAGCCAGATGAAAGGTCACAAATGCCAAGTTAGAAAAATGCGATTTAAACAGGACTAATACATTGCCAACAACACAACACACCTAAATGTTGTGTTTTCCACTAATCCCATTAACCTCCTCCATTAAAATCCGGATTTCGATAGGAAAACTTACACATAAATGAGTTCGCTTGAACCCATATGTTGTTTACATGTTTATCAATGGAGGTCACGTAATATTTGTAGGTAGAAAGGCACTAATAATGTAGGAATATGGATTTTCATTCAGTCACCACCTTATCCTATTTTTTTTTAAATTGTCACTTTTAAGTTCGTCCACATCAGTCCAATACCTCCATTTATCAGCAGATATATGCAATCTGGTCTCTGTTTTTGTTATTCCCATTGTGGACGAGTACCACATGCAGAAGGGATTGAAATGTCTTACTCTAAAAATAGACATTACCACTTTAAAAAAGTATTAAAACCAACAAGCTGAAACTTCATGTCACGGTACGTAACTCACTGTGGGGAGGAAGTGTGTATTCGTGCCCGGCTAGCTCAGTCGGTTAGAGCGATGGTACGGTAAACCAGAGGTCCCGGGTTCGAGCCCCGGGCCGGAGCACATTTTTCTCACCCTGTGACATTTGGCGCCCAACGTAGGGCCGTGAATGATATATATACTACCAAAAAATGTACCAAATATATGGAATTCAGAGACGAATTAATATAGAATTCGGGGACAAATTCCAATTTGGTGGGGAAGTATGTCACGGTACGTAACTCACTGTGAGGAGGAAGTGTGTATTCGTGCCCGGCTAGCTCAGTCGGTAAGAGCGATGGTACGGTAAACCAGAGGTCCCGGGTTCGAGCCCCGGGCCGGAGCACATTTTTCTCACCCTGTGACATTTGGCGCCCAACGAGGGACCGTGACTGATATATATACTACCCAAAATGTACCAAATATATGGAATTCAGAGACGAATTAAATATAGAATTCGGGGACGAATTCCAATTTGGTGGGGAAGTATTGTCCACGGTACGTAACTCACTGTGGGAGGAAGTGTGTATTCGTGCCCTGGCTAGCTTCAGTCGGTTAGAGCGATGGTACAGTAAACCAGAGGTCCCGGGTTCGAGCCCCGGGCCGGAGCACATTTAATCATTTGTTTAATTTGTTTAATCTAGCAAATTATATTTTCCAAGTTGGCAATCGTTTGTCTAATCATTTAAGTTCGAAACAATATGTATCGTGACCCCTGAACGCAATGGTACATTATGCAGACACAATTTGTGGTGTTTTCCAACCTGCACCGGAAGAGCATATGACGTCATAGGGTCAGAGGTCGCGACCTTTCCACGGTACGCTTGAGGCGGCCATTTGTAGACGAGCATGTTTTGAAAGTAAACAATTGCATTTCTCCGTGCTTTTGAAGCCAGTAAACGCAATATACATACAGATAATTGGATTATATTTGCATGTAACTAATAAAAAAGGTTTATACTCTATTATTTATTACGCATGTTGTTTAATATCGTTAGAGTCTCGAATTATGAGCAGTCCAGGATATTTGTTATATATTCTAAAAAATAACAATTATTTTTATTTTGACCCCCAATTTCAGACACTACACCAGTCATATTCGATGACATTCATGATTAAAAAAAGAAACTGTTTTTTAAAAATGTTTACGTCGCACTACATGAAGGCGTTCATTAGTTGTAATATGTCGCTCGTGTCATTTCGGTGTTTTCAATATTGTCCTTATTTTTTCAGTTCTGAGGTTTGGGGAGCAGGATGAAGATCCCTGGGTCGTAGTGTAATTTCATGGACCTTTTCTATGGGGTCCATCTAATTACACCAACACCAATCTCTGCAAATCATGTTCAATTGACCCTACCTGCAGTGTTTTTTTTTCCGTTTTGGATCTAGGGGGGTCAGTGTATTTTGGAGGCGGGGAGTTCGGCAATACTAATAGGGGATTTTTCTGCAGTAAGCGATAATGGCATTTATTATCAAATAAGCAGTGAAATTCAATGTCTTTTGTGGAGCCAATTAGTCAAAAATTGTTATTTCATAAAAATCAATTGGTCATCCAATTGAAGAATGCTTTTTAAGCAAGTTGAGATGATTCAAATGAGTTGTCACAGCATACACTTTCGTTGAGAAATAAGAAAAAAATAGAAAATATTTCATAATTTACATACAAAGTGTCCTCGTAATTTAATTGTCCATGTGGGTTTTCTGTATGTTTCATTTACAGTAACGTACCGGTACTCTAGATGTATATGGAATGTTAGATCAGTATTCTTGTTCATTTGACATTCGATGTATGTACTTGCTGATCATGCATAAACATATTATTTGCCATATATATGAGCCAGAGGTTTGAGAAAATATACATCGTCACAGACTACAATGCCATGTTAAGTTAGTTTGTACCATATGTTTTAGTGACCCAATCTGTAACTAGAGCCCATTTTTTATGTCAGCTCAGCCTACCAGTAGCGGCAGCACAGCTTTTAGTATGTCAACATTTCAGAATATACCCTTTCTCTGTCTTAATAAAATTAGACAATTGTACATCTGAACAAATCTTTACTGGTTAACTCGTGTTCTTAGTACTGTGTAATATGTGATTTGCCATGAAAAGGGGCTTATTTAGCTTGTGACTAGCCGCAGATCTGTCTGTGCAGTCTCATCAGGGTCTACTACTGTTGCAATGTAGTAGTTACGTTAGCCAACTATGTTACTCGGGGATGTCTTTGTTATAATATCTTATTTGTTCACCAATATTAATTTTAAAAAAATTAACCCTTAGACCGCTACTCGCAACAATTTGTCTATTCGTCTGCTGTTGGTTTTATATCTTGCCTTATTTCTCAATAAAAACGTGTTTTGACAGCACTTCAGAATCATTTCCAATGGAAATGATTCTGAAGTGCTGTCAAAGCATGTTGTAAATTATGCTACAGTGCTGTCAAAGCAAGTTTTTGTTGATCAAATTGGAAAATAGAAAATAAACAGCAGACGAACAAAAATTCAGATCTAAGGGTTAAGATGCTTTCCATGAACAACGTCGCTTGCATAACATGTCTTTGTGTCAGGCAGAACATGTCTTTGTGTCGTTTATATCAAGTCTCTGAAATCAATTTTGTTGAAGTGCGGAGGTGTGATATGGCATGGCACCGTACCAATGTCGTATCCAACTGAAAATAGGGATGACCATGTCCTAGGGGATATGGCACTGAACTTCAATACCGGAGTTCATTCCTCAACCTAGGCGTGACAAATACCGACATACTAGTATTTCCATATCACTTGTCTGTCGGATGAGACTTTAAAGTGTGGTTCCGTCTCTATATGACCTTAGCTGTTGCTGGGACGTTAAACCCATTTAATTTCACTTTCCCCCTGAAATTGTGGAGGGGCCTGTACCTTCTAGTTTTGTGATGAAGATTTAAAAATGAAAAATTGTCTTAAGTATGCCCCCGGTCTTGGAAGAGCCGGCAGGTATATAGTGTTTGGACAGGCCACATTTTCTTGTGAAGGAAAAAAAGGTGCTTCATACAAATGTCGTATTTCCATGATGTCAATATTGTCTGTGCTTTGTAGTGGTCTTCAAATGTGGTAATAAAATAATTAAAAAAAGAAAAGAAAATAACAAAAAAAAGTGAGAAAAAAAAAGTTCAATGCAAACATGTTCTTCCGTCTGAATGGACCTGATACTGTTCAAAGACCACCGACATTGTCTATTGAGTGAATGTGCATGTATGTGTGTTCTGAACATGGAAACAATAGACGAGTTTCATTTATTTTAACCCTTTCTCACCTATGTCACTGGAACAGACTCTTCCGTGTTACTTTCCAGACTATTCCAGTAATTGTAAATTATCCACAAATGGTGCAGATCCTATTGAAACATCTTGTCTGAATTGTCACATTTTCTAAACGTTACCATTGAGTGGTGTAGTGTTGAAAGGGTCAATGTTACCATAATAACACCCTAAATATTTGGACACCATTTGTTTTGGGGAAACCCTATAAAATGGGTGTTTCCCAAAATGAATTGTATCCAAATACATTGTTATTGTGATAAACAAGTACCGTACTATACATCTAGCCGTAAATATTTGGTCATTCCTTCCTGTGAGAAGGCATATATATAAATGTATGTTTTCCTGCAGAAACTGTGTCAGAATATTTACAGTTATTACGGTATGTCCGGATGCATTTCATTACATGTAGTGCACTATGCAAAAATGCTCTTAACCCATTGATGTCTGTGGATACAACAGTTTCTCATTGAAAAAGTCTGATTAGTTTCCTTATTTCTCCGTAAAAGTATATGCTGTTACCACTTATTTGAACCGTCTCGTCGAGACGGTTCAAATGAGTGGCAACAACATATACTTTCAAACAAAAATAGATAAAATAGCAAAATTTTCCAAATTTACTTCTGTAGTTGTATCCAGCCTATAATGGGTTTATGTACTGGTATAAAACTGTGTATTTATACGTGTGGTACCATGTATAGGTTCTTGTAAACCAGTTCTCAAACGTTGTACATGTCTGTATTTATACGTGTGGCACCATGTATAGGTTCTTGTAAACCAGTTCTCAAACATTGTACATGTATTGATGGCATGCAGGTGAAATTGTTTCACAGGTGTAAGAATTGGACTTATGACCTCCAAAACGGGACGTTGAAAAAATAACATTACCCACTCCGTCCGCTTTTACACAACCGACTGCGTTAATCTTGCCCAGGTGTCCACGTTTCTGAACAGCATCTATTGGCAATCCCAACTCGCAATTGGCAGTTTGATTTGACCCAGTCTGAGCTGTGTCACAACTGCCTGCATTCAAAAACTGTATTCAAGTATTGTGAAATAAATAAATTCAAATATATATAATTCCAGCACAAAAATATTTACACAATTCCCTAACATTTGATTGGCCCGTAGCAAGTCTCTGTCCAAAATTTATATCCCAGTAAACTCCCACGCCGAACTAATTTCCGTAACCGTGAGGCGCAGTTAAAATAATTCTTAAGAAAACGGAAAATAAACACATTTTCTTGATGAATTTATTTCAAATGCTGGAATTATAAGGAATGAATGGCCTTTTTGTGGAATTTATCGTGGATATAAACTTGGAAAAGTCGCGGGAATACTGGACGAGGCCTTAAAAAATTTACAATTTTCGAGAGAAAAAAATCAAAACATTGTAATTTTTTATCACTTCATCCAGTATTCCCGCGACTTTTCCAAGTTTATACCCCGATAAATTCCACAAAAAGGCCATTCATTCCTATAGTATTTGGCAAGGTTAGCACATGCGGTGGTGGTGTATATCAGGGCTGCAGATAAGGAATTAGTAATTGAGTATTGTCACTCCATCATTTCTAAAGCAATTGGGTATTTGAATTTTCAAAATTTTAATCGGGTAAAATAAAATCACACTACTGTTTACACATCGACAGACAGCAATTTTTTTAATAGTTTTCTTCGAAATGAAAACATGTCTTGGCATTTCATTAGAATTGTCTCCTTGGAGCTATGTTTGTGGTCTGTTTATTGCATGATAATCGTACCACACAATTTGTATTGCTTTTTGATACTCGCTACTTCTGATTTCAATTGGGTTTTTGGCAATTTTAATTGGGTATTTAAGCAAATACGCAGCTTATCTGGAGCCCTGGTATATAATATAGATGGAAAGTTATATTACCCCACTCACTTGCTTTTTTGTACCAGACTACATGTTTTATACTGTACGAAAACATGTGGGGGAGGGGTAGGGCCAGAGCTCCAGGTAAGGTGCGTAATTTGGAGGTAAATTTCTTATTTCTCCATCGAAAATGGCAAGTTGGGAGTGCTTTAGAATCGTCTCAATGAGACGATTCTAAAGCACTCCCAACTTGCCATTTTTGATGAAGAAATAAAAAAAAAATCACCCCAAGTTGGTCAAATTACGCACCTTACCTGGAGCTCTGGGTAGGGCTGGTCATATGTCCGAGTATTTTATCTGTGCTTGTAATATCCTATCTTGCTGTGTTCCACCATGTACATGTATACAAGTCAGGTTGCCCATTTGATAACATATGGCTGTGATTGGGGCAATGGAGTTTATGGGTTTTGCGATCAGTGTTGTTCCAGATCAGACTATGCATCCACCGCGCAGTCTGATCAGGATCTGCACTGTTCGCTATTCCATCAACGAAACGGCCATTGTGATTTAACAAGCCATTTAGATCTTTATCGGGCTACAGGAGTGTGCGATTTGATCAGGTCACAGGTCACACATCCCATGAGCCCATTTCTCCAATCACAACCACATATCATTGCTCCAGATAAGGTGTGTATTGGCATATTTTACGGAATTATTTTAGCTGAATACGCATTGATTATCAAAAGTGGTAGTACAAAATCCGCACAGCAATGTGAAAATCCGCATTGATTTTCAAATTGAGTAACGGTAGTGAAAATACTGTCATAAAGTTGAAAATTCACTTAGTTGAGCTGCAAAAATCAAACAGTGTTTGCTTGTTAGCAAACAGTGTTTGCTTGTTGCAGCTCAAATGTTTAAATTTGTTATATTTTTGTTATCATTTGTAAAAGTAAAATACGCAATGATTTTGAAATCAGGGGGTATAGTACGCTTTAGACACAAAGCTTATCTGGAGCTCTGGCATATGAAGGGTTTTGTTCTAGTCTGAAGGATATGAGTGTACATGTATCTTACCAATGAATCCATCCTAAAGGACTCACAAATTACCTAGGGTTGTCTTGTGGAATAGGGATTTGAACACCTGGGGGCCGTTTCACTAACCTTCATACGACTAAGCGCAAAATTATGATTTCACATTAACAATGTGTTCTTGTAAACAATTATTGGATTTATATTTATTGAGCATAGGCTGCATATGCAGCCTATGCTCAATAAATGTAACTCCATCAATTAAAATTTTCAGACGATCCTAAATTTGCGCTTACGAACATTTTAGTCGTACAAAGTTTAGTGAAACGGGCCCGACTTCCCATCTGGAGGTTGTGAGTTTGAACCTAGCCTTAGGCATCAAAAATACAATGTACCGTAAAGATTCTAATAGACGCCCATGCTCTAATAGACGCCCACCCCCCACTTGTTACGTTGAAAATGACACATTTTTTGGCCGATTTTCACGAAATTAGTGCCTCTAATAAATGCCCAGTACCGACTTGAAACAAAATCGGAGCTAATTGTCCAATTATATTTTTTTTCTTTCCATTATTTCGAAAGCAACTTCCTTTAAAATCGGGGAAAAAACATAATTGCTACTTTCACTTTCAAAAGCGGAAGCTATTTGCACGGACACAGGGTGATCAGAATTTACACGGTTACAGAGACGCCATTTTCAAATCATCTCAAACCCGACAGATCCGAAACGCTGACTCTGACGAAACGTCCATAGGCGTAAATCTGATCAGCATTAATGATTGACGCTGTCTTGATATACATTACCATTACATTTAACATTTCTACCGACTGTACCATAATGACCAGAGTGGGCCGAAACGTCTTGACCCAAATGTTTATAAACTGACAGACAGTACAATCAAGTCTGGCGTTTGAGAGTAACGTCCCTTACTTATGTTTTTGTTCAGTATATTTTTTCCCTTTGCTGAATAACACTTGCCTCTATTAAACGCCCACCCTGGACTTCGGAGCCAGTGGTGATTCTAATAGACGCCCGGGCGTCTATTAGAATCTTTACGGTATTTCCATGCCATTGGTTTTTCGGATGAGACTTGAAACCGAGGTCCTGTACCTAACTGACCTTAGCTGTTGCTGGGACGTTAAACCGTTTCACTTTTCACAAGTTAGCGGCACATTTAACTGGAATTCCCACCTGGGGCCACGTGATCCGGTGTAGTAAGGGTGTCCTCAGGCACCAGATCTGAACGTATTATACGATCATGGATAATACTTTGGAAGCGAGAAATAATGTACCCATATTTAATTAATATAGCATCTTACAATGGTGATAATTTAATACGATATTTATTAACCCGTACATCGCTATCTTAATTTTTTGTCGTCTGCTGTTTATTTTCTATTTTCCATGTTTATCATCAAAAACATGCTTTGACAGCATTTTAGAATAATTTACAACATGCTTTGACAGCACTTCAGAATCATTTCCATTGAAATGATTCTGAAGTGCTGTCAAACCATGTTTTTATTGAGAAATAAGGCAAGATATAAAAGCAACAGCAGACGACGGTTGTTGTGTGTAGCAGTCTATGGGTTAAAATAAGTTTACTGCTTTCATAAGAAAGTCAACATTAAGTATCATATTAAATCAACACAAATGTTGGATGCTATGTACCAATAGGTATGCCATGAGTAAATTGTAATTGCACATGTTAATGATCCAAAGTGTCCCAGCGTGTCTTGCTTGCCCCAGTATTGGCTTGTTTGTGTTTGAGTTGTATACCAGTGTGTCACACTGTTGTTTCCTGTTTCTATCAGCATATTGCTCGGGGATGAGGCTCGTCTTTTGTGTTTATCATACTCCGTGTTCTGACAGTGTAAAGCTACATCAGTCGCCACAATCATGTACTTGTAATATATGGGATTTAGTACTAAACCCGTTGACCCGGCCTTAAATGACCTTAGCTGTTGATAGGCTGTTAAACCCCAACAAACAAACAAACAGTCGCCACGACAATCCACTCACTGGTCCTATACCCCATGGGCCCATTTCAGTAACTTTGTAAGACATAGAAATTAGTACTAGATTTAATGTTGAGTTCATGTAATATACACTGACAGCAGATGTTAGAAAATCTTTAGTGGATGTGTACACATATAATGATGTGTGTATGTAGGTGCAAATGGTAACCTTAGTTAACCACTTTAATGCAAGAAGCAAATTAATAAAATCTTCATACAAACATTTAGTTGCATATGTATCATTTAATGTTTGCTAGTCGTCAAGTGGCTAATTAAATTCTGTAAACTATTCATTTTCTTTTGTCGTAAATTTTGTCAGGTGGTATTTAAATATAGGATATTATTACATGAACGGTGGTTTAATGTGTTCTCTGATTTCCGAAACATTAAGTTTAATAAATATCATGTTAAATCAACACAAAGGCTCGATTATATTTATTGCATACACGCAGCTGATCATATTACATGTTTTCTGTACCTGTTTAATGTATAATATACCAGTGTATTATAAGTTTTAATACACAGTGTTATTAAATTAAACAGCAACATTTTAAGCAAAAAATTGCTTTGTGCCACGTTGATGTAGAATTTTGTGTAATCTACATTGCCGTGCAAACACTGTCAGAACCATTTTTTTTTTCAACCAATGGGTGGTACACAATACATGCGGTTGTTACTGGAGAATGGGGACTTATAGTGTTTGCGACCAGTGTAAATCCAGATCAGCCTGTTCACCATTCCATCAATGAAACATCCGTCCTGCTTCTGACAAGCACTGTAGATCGTTATCATGGTACAGGAGTGTGCTATATGATCTTGAGCTACACTGGTCACAAATCCCATTAGCCCATTTATCAAGTCCTGGCCACATAGCGAGCTATGCTATAGAACCAGACCTGACATGAAGTAGAAAAAAGCATGAACTAAAATGAAAATGTATGTGAAATGGACTCTAGTTGTTAGTTGTGAAAGCAATGTTTGTTAACCATATTAATTGAAGAAGTTGTTATAAGTGGATCAGAAGCCTGAAAACGTGTGCCGGGGGTTTGATGTGGCGCTACTAGAGTACAACGTTCCTGGGACGGGGTCATACCTCATGTAAAAATCACAGATATATCTTTTAGGTGAGTATCGTACATGAGTGCAGAGCTCTAGATAAGCTGCGTATTTGCTTAAATACCCAATTAAAATTGCCAAAAACCCAATTGAAATCAGAAGTAGCGAGTATCAAAAAGCAATATTTATACCGCCCCTTATAATAATAAACAGACCACAAATATAGCATATTTTTCTTATTTTCCATGAAAACACGTCTTGGTATTTCATTAGAATTGTCTCCAAGGAGACAATTCTAATAAAATGCCAAGACATGTTTTCATTTTGGAGCAAACAATTCAATAATTGCTGCCTGTGTAAACAGATGTGTAAACAGTAGTGATTTTATTTTTCCAAATTAAAATCTTGAAATACCCAATTGCTTCCGAATTGATGGAGTGACAATACTCGATTACTAATTCCTTATCTGGAGCCCTGTGTGTGTGTTGTATGAAATGGACTGGTATATTAGATTTTCTGCCTAAATCCGAGTGGTACCTCGCAACTATTGAATGGCATGGTGGACGGTTGGGAGAATATGAAGGTATTTAAGCAAATTTAACAATGAGGTTCATCCTTGGTGGAATCTAGATATACCTGGTGTGGCATGTGCATTTTTGGCTTTCTTGTTGCTTGAGAGTTGAATCCAGTTATACCAATTATAAAAGTAGTAGGATTAGTACTAATCCTTAGTAGGATTAGTACTAATCCTATTTACTTTTAGCGGGTGGGGATAAGGGACCCTTGTGTGGCGAGGACTTCGCACCAGGTCAGGTCATTCTAATTTTAGGGCTGAATATACATTTTTTCTGTAAAAAATACCCACATCGAAACTTGTGAAATATGGGTATCGACCCCATTACCTGTTGACAGGCCATTAAACACCAATAATTCCAGCACAAAAATATTTACACAATTCCCTAACATTTGATTGGCCCGTAGCAAGTCTCTGTCCAGAATTTATATCCCAGTAAACTCCCACGCTGAACTACTTTCTGTAACCGTGAGGCGCAGTTAAAATAATTCATAAGAAAACGGAAAATAAACACATTTTCTTGATGAATTTATTTCAAATGCTGGAATTATATGGAATGAATGGCATTTTTGTGGAATTTATCGGGGATATAAACTTTAAAAAGTGGCGGGAATACTGAACGAGGCCTTAACAAAATTACAATTTTTGAAAAAAAAAAAAAAATCTCTTTTTTTTGTGATTTTTTTCTCGAAAATTGTAATTTTTTAACGCTTCGTCCAGTATTCCCGCGACTTTTCCAAGTTTATACCCCGATAAATTCCACAAAAAGGCCATTCATTCCTATAATAAATAATTCTCTAGCAAAAAAATTAACTGAGAAATAGAATACCTTTCTAGTATCTTATATCAAGTCTTGGCTCGGAACCTATAGGAATTTCTCGACAAGCCTCGGAATTCATATGCGTTTTGTAGCTATTTATCAGGCTCGGCGCTTTTCCTTGCCTTGCCTGATAAACTTGCTATCAAAATGATCACATAAATGAAACGCGGGTGCATTCTATTTTTCAGGTTATCCTGCCAAACACCAAATATGGCAGCTCTGCATATCTACGTTAATCCGTTGTAGAATCCAAGATCATTCCTACTACGACTTTCTTCAAGAAATCATCCGTCACCCTACCAGAAACGCCACACACATTCCTACACATATCATTTAAAAATGTTTCAAAATGCCTATGATAGTAGAAGTTCTGCTTGACTATAGTGTGTGGCTTACGATCTTCGCTGGATCAGGAAGGCTACTGTTGTATCCGACCCTCTGTGGCAGTCTGACAGTTTGATCGACGACCTTAACCTGTGAAGACCGATGGCGTTGCAGGGAGAGGATTGTTATTTCTTCTACAACTCGAGTTGTGGCAAGGTATTTGCATGCAGGATATTTGACCCAAGTCTAGCAGAGCTCCAGTTAAGATGCGTAATTTGACCAAATATTCAACGTATTTTTCTTAGTTCTTCACCAAAAATGGCAGGTTGGGAGTTCTTTAGAATCGTCTCAATGAGGATTTTAAAGCACTCCCAACTTGCCATTTTGCATGCAGGATATTTGACCCAAGTCTAGCAGAGCTCCAGTTAAGATGCGTAATTTGACCAAATATTCAACGTATTTTTCTTAGTTCTTCACCAAAAATGGCAGGTTGGGAGTTCTTTAGAATCGTCTCAATGAGGATTTTAAAGCACTCCCAACTTGCCATTTTTGGTGAAGAAATAACAAAATTCCCCCCAAAGTTACGCACCTTAACTGCAGCTCTGGTCTAGGGTTTTCAATAGTGCGCCTTGGGACATTTTGAGCTGTGAAGTTTGATTCCTGGAATTTGCAGCTCAGGGGTAAAATTTGCTAACGAAAACATACTAAATTTGTATTTTACACTTAAATTTAGTCTTGATCGGCCATTTTGACTCTGGAGACTATTGAAAACCCTGAAGTGACATTATACGTATAATGTACGATATCTCGTGAACATTAGATGCAGGGATCAGTTTACAGGGTGAAGTGGGTGAAATTCTCTCCCTAAATTGTCTGACTTCTCCCTATTTTGAGTTGAGGGAGAAGTTTTTCACTATATAAAACAGAAATTTGGAAAAAATGGTCTATTTTCTATATTTTTTAGTGAAAACTTATTTGAAGGGCTAGCTTGAACCCTGAGATGGTCGGTAAATCCGACAAATGCTCCCCGATGATGCCTGGAGTGAAATTCAAAGTCCTTGACCAAGGGTATTGGTCACAATAAATGGTGATCAATGTGTATGTTTCAAGTTGATATCGCAAGTGGTCACGGAGATATAGCAATTTGAAAAAACTTTATAAAGTAAGCTTTAACAAACAAAATTCTAAGTCATTTGACCTTGGGCTCCTGGGCATGGTAAGCAATGAAAATATGGATGGTGATCAATGTGTATATGAAGTTTTAAGTGGATATCCCAAGCAGTCACAGAGATATAGCAAATTGAAAAACTTTAATGTAAAACTTGGACGGCGGACTAGTGGTAACTATATGCTCCCTCCGAAAAAAATTTTTCAGTCTGCATAAATATTTACAAACTTTTTAAGATATGTTTCCATAAACGACGTTGAATGTTGATGAAATGTTCAGAATTCCGCATTTGCTATGAACATTTAGTAAACTTGAGATGATGCTCACAAATGTTTACAGGCCGTTAAACCACCATTAAAAATGTGGCTGTGATTGGAGAATTAGGGGTTGTGTGCTATGCGACCACAGTGTAGCCCCATATCAGGCTGCGCATCCACGCAGTGTGATCAGCACCTGCACTGTTTGCCATTCTATCAATGATACACCCGTTATTCATATTGACAAGCAATATAGATCGTAATCGGGCTACATGAGTGCTATTTGATCAGGAGCACAGGGCTCACACTGGGCAACGTAAATGGAGTCGGATCAGAGCTCCAGATAAGCTTTGTGTCAAAAGCGTACTATACCTCCTGATTTCAAAATCATTGCGTATTTTACTATTACAAATGAATTATTGATTTTTTTCATTACTAAATAGGGAACAAATGATAACAAAATACAACAAATTTAAACATTCACTTAATTGAGCTGCAAAAAGCAAACATTGTTTGCTTTTTGCAGCTCAACTAAATGAATTTCCAACTTTATTACTCAATTTGAAAATCAATGCATAGTTTCACATTGCTGTACATATTTTGTCCCACTTTTGATAATCAATCCGTATTTAGCTACAATATTTGCGTAAAACACGCCAATACGCACCTTATCTTGGGCTCTGGTCAGATACGTTAATAAATTGAAATGGCTTATGGGTTTTGTGACGAGACTGTAGCTGGGAGCTACACTTGTCACAAAACCCACAAGGCCCATTTCTCCAGTGACAGACACAAATAGGGATAGGCCGTGGCCTAGGGGATATGGCATTATAGTTTGTTTCACGAAACCTGCCCAAATTTTACGGCTATATAAACAATGCAAAAACATTTATTTTTTTTCGATAATATTAAATTAAAGCAAAATTTAAGAATGAGCCTTCTTTTTATTTGTGAAATTTGTTCAAACAATTTCCCCATGTTAAATTTACCCCATAGACATCTTCACTCCGTGAAATCTATAGGGATTTAACATGGTCAAATTTTTTCGAATTTCAGAAATACTGGACCGATTTTTAAAATTTAACTTTTGTTTTCTTAGATCATTTCCAAGCTATCTAGCTAGGTTTTGGAGTCAATTTCCATTTTTTTTTTCGTTTTTTGACTCGTCCCACAACTCTTCTACCTCTTTTTCCCCCATGTTAAATTTCCATAGAGAAATCAATTTTAGTAATAAAACCAATATTTGACCAAATTTCATGAAATAAAAAGAAGGCTCATTCTTAAATTTTCCTTTAATTTAATATTATCGAAAAAAATATTGTTTTTGAATTGTTTATATAGCCGTAAAATTTGGGCAGCTTTAGTGAAACAGACAGTAGACTTCAATACCGGAGGTTGTGTTAAATCCTCGCCCTAGGCGTGAAAAAATACTTACATAGGACTTCCATCCCAATGGTCTGTCGGATGAGACTTTAAACTGTGGTTCAGTCCCGAAATCACCTTAGCTGTTGCTGGGAGTTTAAAGTGTGCATGCCCACTCAGTAGGAACAAACTGTTCTTTATATCAGAGACATCATCGGAGACATTTTCTGGCAAAATAAACATTCATTCACCATTACCCGAAGTATTGATTAGCATTATTATACATTTTATATCGGACTTATATTTGCACACTGATATCAGGGGCGATAACCGTGTTTCCTTAAAATGTTAACGGTCATTACTATTCTCTGTGTTTATTTTTTGATGTGCAATGATCATACTTCTATAATTTGTCGAAACTATTATTTTTTCATGTGACATATTTAATTAGTATAAATAATTAAAAAATATATGAACATAGCCTGATACCACCGCGAGTCACTTTCAGTAAAATAAATATTACTAAATGATAAAATTTGCATAGCGGGCACTCATAATTTTTAGAACTGGTGGAATAGTGACACAATTATACACCTATATTTCTATAAAGAACAATTTGTGCCTACTGAGTGGGCATGTACCTTTAAATCCATTCACTTTTCCATTCACAGCCACAAATAAATGCACCCTTGCGACCATTTTCAGGGAGGGACGTGTCAATTCCGTCATGTGGAGGAGGCTAAAGGGAGTGAAGTTGAGTGTCCCGTGTGGAGGCAGGGTCAGTGTTTCACCATACCCTGTCGCTACAGACACACGGATGCCGCACAGATCAGACAGGTACCGTGTAATCACCATGTTCATACATACGACACTAAACATGCAATAAAGTGGGTGGCAGGTGGGAGTATGCATGTGGTATTTTAACGATCGGGATTCATCCTTAACTGAATCTCGACCACAGACCTGTAGCCCATTTCATCAACATTGCAAAGTATACTTTAGTAGCAAAGTATACTTTGAGGGAGAAATTTTCAATTTTTTTTTAAATTTATTAATTTTTATTATACTGAATTTATTACATTATCACAGCCATTTAATGGCTGTGATAATGTAATAAATTCAGTATAATAATTCTGCATTCTTTTAATCCTGAAATATATGCATTTGTTAGTTCTATATGAAATAATGCATTTCAGGAAAAATAAATGATTACTCCCTCAAAGTATACTTTGCTAGTAAAGTATACTTTGCACTGTTGATGAAATAGGCTACTGATTTGGCCCTCACGTACAGTGCAGATCGTGATCAAATATCACACTCATGCAGCCTGATAACGATCTATATTGCTTGTTAGCAACATGACAGGTGTTTCGTTGATGGAATGGCGAACAGAACAGATCCTGATCAGACTGCGGATGCACAGGCTGATCTGGATCTACAATGGTTGCAAAATCCAGAAGCCCTACATCCAGAGCTCCAGATAAGCTTTGTGTCTAAAGCGTACTACACCCCCTGATTTCAAAATCATTGCGTATTTTACTTTTACAAATGGATTATTGATTATCTTCATTACTAAATAGGGAACAAATGATGAAAAATTATAACAAATTTAAACATTCACTTATTTGAGCTGCTTTTTGCAGCTCAACTAAGTCAATTTTTAACTTTATGACTATTTTCACTACTCAATTTGGAAAATCAATGCGTATTTTCACATTGCTTGGCATATTGTGTACTCCCACTTTTGATAATCAATGCATATTCAGCTAAAATAATTGCGCAAAATACGCCAAAACGCACCTTATCTGGAGCTCTGCCCATCAGTCACAGCCACATTTAGGGATGAAATCATTAAATAAAATGGGCAGCCTTGATTCTAATATGTGGCTGTGACTGGCGAAATAGGGCTTATGGGATTTGCGACCAGTGTAGATCCCGATCAGCCTGTGCATCCTCAGTCTGATCTGGATCTGCACTGTTTGCCATCCCGTCAATGAAATACACACTATGCTTCTAACCAGCAATATAGATAATTATCACGCAACAGGAGTGTGCTATTTGATCCAGGGCTACACGTGTCACAAAAGTGGGTGGAAGGTGGGAGCATGCGATGAGTAATTTAACAATCGGGATTCATCATTACCGGAATCCCGACCGGAGACCTGGTTTGATTATTCCTAATCGTATTACTTTTAGGGGAAGAGGCCAAGTGACTTTGGTGTGGTATGGTCCTGGCACCAGGTCGTGTTATTCTACTTTGAGGGCTGAATATATTTTTCTCGATGTAAATATTCTGTTCTGATTTTGGGATTTTCCCACAATGCAGCATGTTAAATACGGGATCGAACCTGTTGGCCCGGCTTTACATAACCTTAGCTGTTGATAGGCCATTAAACACGAATAAACAAACAAACAAACTTGTCACAAATCCCGTAAGCCACATTTCTCTAGTCACAGTCACAAATGAACTGGTGTATGTTATTTTCTGCCTAAATTCATGTGGAACCAGGAACCTCTCTAAACTGTTGAATGGCATTTTATCAGCCACATATGAGACGCGCCATGTGATTTTGTACCTTCGAACATCTGCGTAATTTCATGAAATGCGTTTATAAACTTTACAATATTTTCTGTAAATGGCGTCAAATGTTGACAAAATTACATGCGGATTATAATTGTGTCAACTTTTGACTTTATTTATGAAAAATGTTGTAAATTTTGTATTACAGCTATTTAATGAAATTATTCGGATATCCGAAGGTTAGAACACACCGAATAGTTTTACTATATAATTTTAACCGAATCCCACCCAAAAAGGCCAGTATTTCCTACTTCACTATTGATATGGATGCTGTGGGACCTACTTGTACATGACCTGCAGCCTATCTGCACTGGATCTGCAGGAATAAACTAATAGGTTCACTTACGCCTAAGAAAGAAAAATTCAACCTTGTCACGCCCCCCATTATTGTTTACATCTTTTGGCCACATAAACTCTGTTTACATCACATGACCAACATGGCGTGCCTCATGGTGTTCCAGAAGAACCGGCCGGCGACCGCGTGTTTCTGGGAGACCCAGCCCGGTGGGTGTTCCAAGCCATTGTGTCCATTCATGCACAAGCTGCCCCGACCACAGCCACCAATGTCGGGTGAGTTGTTCTATTGATTTATGGAAATAAGTATTTATTATATACCTACCCATGAAATACATAGTTATACGATGTAAATAAAAGTCATATGTTCTCATCGATGAAATAAACAACTTCCGGTGAAAATACGACTACTTCCGCTATCTATATTCTTAACGCGCACCTGAAAGAAAACAGCGCAAGTAGGCTGCAAATACACATTCATTACCGTATGCAGTCTAAAAACTGCTAATTTCCATGGAGCGGTATATAATAAATAGAATATTCATATTTATTTGCAACGAATATGACATATATGTTCATCTCGTGGTGTGAAATGTCCATATTTAACTCGTGAAATATGGACATTTCACACCACGAGATGAACATATATGTCATATTTGTTGCAAAAATATGAATATCCTCTATTTATTTACATTTGGCGGCCATCTTGAATTTATGCCGATATGCAAGAGGGGATATAGTGGCAGTCCATGTATTTATGTTAGCAACACCTTTCATTTTTCAATAACTCGTGAACTGCTTCACCAATTTTGATAATATTTGGCCACAATGTGTGTCTATGGATGGTGCTTTGTTTTGCATACATACAACCCACGTCTGTCCTCTCATGGTCAAGGTCACTGAGGACTTATTATCACCTTGTTTGTTAGGCATATTTGTAAGGCAAAATATTTTTTTATTATCAAGGCTGCCAGCTTCTTGTTTACATTTGGTGGCCATCTTGGATTTATGCAAATGTGGGAGATGTCACTTACCTCGTAGATTTTACTAAACATTTCCTTATGTCCACATACTTGACTATATAGCAATTAAAATCATTGAAAATATTCATTGAGAGCAGTGATACGAAACAATATGGAAATATGCTGGTCGCTGATCAGTTATGTGGTTGGTATGTTTCTCACAAAAAAAAAGTAGATCCTCAATGGTATGCAGTATGCAGATCGGTTTGCATTAGCAGATCCCCTGAAGACCGCTCACAAATGTCAGTAACCCTGTTTTCCTCATGACTGTCGCACATTATTTGACAATTTTCTTATTGTCCGAGTACTTGCACACACGAATAGCCCAATAATTGGCGAAGAATAATTGACACCGGTCGACATTAATCGCACGCTAATCGATTGGTAATTGGTAATTTCAATCACCAACATCAAACACTTCTTAATCTTAATTAGCCAGGCACACGCTTCTTTAAAATAACAAATTAATGCACTAATCTGTTGAAATTGTCACGTTTGGCGTTTGTTTATTGCGTGTCATAAATCGGTCTGTGTATTGTCGTAAAACTTTCACGCTAATTTTATCCACGGGTGTCAGGGTTGGCAATTTCCCGGGAAATAAGAGTATTTCCCAGGACGGCGGGAAATACCGGGAAATACTGGGAAATACCGGGAAATACCGGGAAATATGAATCTTGGTGGTCTTGTTCATTCCAAAATGTCAAGATGAGTCTCTATATTCCTCTATATCTACTATGGTTTATATCTGTGTAGACTGATAAGCCTACAGGTTAAACATTCTGCAATAAAAAAAGAAATAATCGTTTATTTAGAGAATAAAAACATCATTATTTTCTAGACAATTTTCTTCCCTATATACAAGTCTATGTAGTATTTGCCAACTGTCTATTTTATTGTATATGAGAACACCCCTCATTACTATAGTAACCTGCCACTAATAAAAGCTGCTTTTGGAATTTTGAGAAATTTTGATAACAGGGATAATCCATGTACAGTGTAAGTGTAATTGTTTTACAACTTGACCATATACAGACCACCTGGGTTCTTATTATACAGTAGGACACAAACGGTGTGAGAGAAGGCTGACTGACAATTAACAGCCTGTTGTCATAGTCTGATGGTTTATTTAAGTATATTAAAGTCTCATCAATGTACATGCAAATAAGTAGACATTAGTAGGCTTTTGGCTCATTTTAACGATTTTAGGTACTGTATCTCATACGTACCATCGTGGCACATAGTCTTGGCCCATAGTCTTCACGTTAAATAAATGTCATAATAATAATGCAAATAAGTAATACAAATGCAAAGCATAAAACATCAGTACATTTTCAGTCATATAAGACTTGTAAGAGACTGTGTATGCACATCATGCATGCTAAGATAATTTATTCTCATTTCTTGATACCGAATATTAGTGTGGGAGAAGGTTGACAATTAACAGCCTGTTGTCTAAACATAGTCTGATCATGATGACGTTATCCTTGTGAATTGTATATAGCAGACACTCATATGCTTCCTAAAAAATGAGGAAGTAATTTACAAAAAAATAATACAACCAAAATATAAATGTCATGGTTGCCAAATATTCCACCTGATGAGTACCCCTAGTTGGGAATGAAACAGATCTATACATTGTAATTAACCCCTATATCTAATATATCTAATTATTAAGTTGTTGATTGTTTAATTAACTATTACTGAGCTTAAAACTTAATTTAAATAACTTTAATTATCAAATAATAACATCAAAATTCATATTTCCCAGTATTTCCCGGTATTTTCCACTTTGGGGAGTATTTCCCGGTGAATTCCCGCCCCCGGTATTTCCCGGCCAACCCTGACGGGTGTAGTCGAATTGGCGAGCGTAAAGACAACAAACAAATTTTGACAAGATCTCCGAAGGTGGTCGTTATGACGGGCCTAAAAACAACACATTTTGACACATCGGGACCGCCAAAGGTGGTCGTATTACGGAATAGCGGTGGTCGTAGAAACGGAACCTGCGACCATGTAATTATATAGTAAAAAGAACGCTTCTTAGAAAAAGTGGTCGTAATAGCGGGGCGGTCTCATTAGCGGGGTGGTCATAACATGGAACTTTACTGTACTTTCATTGAGAAATAATAAAAATAAAATATTTAATAAATTTCATACCTGTAAAGGTGTATTCCGAAAGGAATGGTTAACTCGTTCACCATTACCGTTCTGCAGACTTCACAACTTGGTGTATCCAAATTCTCACAAATTCGGCAGATTTTCATTTACAAAACATACTCCCTGAAGCTGCATTATTTATTTATTGCAGGCCCACCTCCGGTCCATCCACCCAACTGGGCCCCGCCCCCTCACCCGCCATGGCCCGGTCCCATGTCAGCACCGCCCCCGGGCCTATCCCACATGATGGCCCACCCACCTCCAGGCCCCGGGGTGCGACTTCTCCCGTTCCGGCCCGCCTTCCCTCCGCCGCCACAAGAGATCCGGTTCCCGGTCGACCAGCGAGGAGATGCGCCGGTGCTGCGCGGGCCACCACTGATGGTGGAACCTGTCATCATCAACCTCCACAGTGAAGGTAGGTGTCTAGGCTTATTCCAAATTGTCTGGTATTAGGTCAATGCAAAGCTCATTATCTGATAATTAGGGCCCCATCGAGTGTCGGCGGTGCCCCATAGGTTTTGCCCTGTCTGACTGTTTGTCCGTCCGTTTATTTTTTGGAAGAGTCTCAAATCACCTATAAGGGCCCTATTTGTGTCGACAGAACATATTTTCCAGTGGATTATTGTTTCATAACCGCTGTTGTTCGACACCACTCACAGCCACAATGCTCATTCTGGGGCCAAGCCAACACCTATGTAATGCATGTGTCTCATGTCATTACTAGAACGCGCCATTACGTCACCAGACATCTAATACTATTACTTTTATGGGAAGGGGCCAAGTGACTTTGGTGTGGTATGGACCTGGCACCACTAGCCGATTTCAACAACATTGCAAAGTATACTTTTCTAGCAAAGCATACTTTGAGGGAGCAATCATTTATTTTTCCTGAAATGCATTATTTCATATAGAACTAACGACTGCATATATTTGATGATTAAAAGTATGCATAATTATTATACTGAATTTATTACATTATCACAGCCAAGCCAAAATGGCTGTGATAATGTAATAAATTCAGTATAATAAAAATTAATAAATTTATCTTAAAATTGAAAATTTCTCCCTCAAAGTATACTTTGCTAGAAATGTATACTTTGCAATGTTGGTGAAATAGGCTACTGGTCAGGTTATTCTAATTTCAGGGCTGAATATTTATTTATTTCGATGTCAATAGTCCGTTCTAATTTTGGGATTTTCTCCCCAATGCAGCAGGTTACATGGGAATACATGCAGGAACTAACCCGTCAGCCCGGCTTAAATGACCCTAGCTGTTAAACACCAATAAATCAAATCCTGATAATCTTAACTTTATAAACTTAAAGATAGGGAACGCAAATCTAGTGTCTTTTGGTATCAAATTTATCAGGCAAGGCTTTGGAAATGGTAAGAATTCCTCTGCAAGCCTCAGAATGCGTTTCCTAGCCTTTCCTGATAAACCAGATATCACCATCTTGGCATTATCTGTATACTGCTTCACATTAAAAATGCAATTTGTGATTTGTGCAAATAGCACTCCTGTAGCCTGATAATGATCTATTTGGCTTGTTAGAAGCATGATGGGTGTCACATAGATTGATTGGCAAAAGTTACGTTTCCTATTCCACCAGAATCAGATCAGGAAGGCTCGTCCCGGAAATGCTTGCCTATCCCCACGTCTATCGGCATGGGCCGCCCCCTGCCCAACCAGCCAGCTGCGCCCAGAACCGCCAACGTCCTTGACTACTATCTCAACGCAAAGCCCTGGATGGACGCGAACACCTTTCGCCGAGTGGAGCGCCGGTCGCCGAGTCCGGACGAAAGACCTGCAAGCCCCGGGCATAGATCCCCGCCCCGAAGGTCCCCTAGCCCCATGAGACGCGCCCTCCAGCGATCCCCGAGCCCGGTAAGGCATGCCCTCGTGCGATCGCCAAGCCCCGACGGTCGGCGTCGGTCAAACAGCTCTGAGAGGGCCGACGTGGTCGTGAGAAGGCGGCGGTCGGCTAGCCTCGACAGAAGTCGGTCACAGAGTCCCCCTGATCGCAGGGACCAGAGGCGGCCCATCAATATGAGACGGTCTCGGTAGGTTGGCTGGTGACCATTTCAATCGACCCTAAATAACTTTAATAGACTGTGATATGTTAATTTAAGAACCAATTCAATTGTCACAAAATGATTTTATAAGAATTTCTTTTTTCCTGAAAGTTACTTACAAAAAGTGCAGATCCTAATGAGACGGCTCATCTGGATCTACACTGTTTGCAAACACTGCTGAAGAAGTCTGTAGTGTTGAAAGGTTTACTTATACCCTGACATGGAGTAATGTCTAGCTTCTAGGGGTATATAGTTGTCGATTGTCTGTCTGTCCGTATGATTTGCGTTACGTTTTCGGGTTCACATTATCTTTGCAACCGTAAGTTGGATTGACTTGAAACTTCATATACTTTTTATCATCATCCATATTTTCTTTCTATAGTGTACCAATGCAGCTTTCATGCCCACGGTCAAGACCAAATGACAATGAAATATTCATTGGTCCGACCAGGCGGCGGCCGGGTGTATCTCCCCTGCCCGTTATTTACTCTGAAGCCGGCTTACATTTGTGTATTATTTCACGATGGTATATCCTCTATGCATCATTATTTATAACTGCCCCCCCCTATAGGAGCCCTGATCGACGGCAAGGGCGACCCATCGGTGGCCCCGCGAGGTGGCCCCCGGGCCCTATACGGCCCCACGATAGATTCAGGCCCAGCGACAAACCCCTGCCCCCACCAGTCGTCATGCCGACGGGACCTAAAATCATCTCGACGAAGAAGAAAGAACCCGAGATGTTTCAGGCTACGGAAATCGGGGAAGAAAAGAAAGAGGCCGACACAGCTGAAGGTTTTTATCAGACGATGACCTTTGCATTGGGCGAATGCGTACCGACTATCAGTAGCCAATTTCACCAAAATTGACAAGTATTATTTAACGGTGAAATTAACATCCAACAAATATTTCTTATTTCTATCTGTAAATATGTCTTGGAATTTCATTAGAATTGCGTCCTCTGGACGCAATTCTAATGAAATTCCAAGACATATTCATGATATTTATAGTGAGAAATAAAAGAAAATACAATTAATTGTCTGCTATTTTTTTAACTATTTTTAGCCCACAAGTTTCCCAGCATGCAAAGAGTTAATACTTGGACTTGGAATTTTCCCTTGTTTACTATCACAGTGATACGTGGGGCATCCATGTCCTATGAACACATTTTCTAGTTTTTACTGAAATCTTTCATAATTATGGTGTGTTTATATGTTGTTATTAAAATTATTATTATACTGTTTTTATGCCACCGGGTTTCGAAGAAACGGGTGGCATATAGTCTTTGGACCGTCCGTCTGTCCGTCCGTCCGTATATTTAGTAATTTTGATGAAATCTGCTACAGGCCTGATTGTCCTGATACGAATATCCGGGTTACAACGTATTGAAACCGACGTTTCATTGGTTGAACGGTGTCGCATGATGCCGGTGTTACCGTGTAATAACGCAACGTAAATAAGTCCATATTATTGTCAATGATAATATATTTGATCATTGTCGAGTGTCAGAATTTTATTTCGCGTTTGCTATGAAAATTTCGTCAAATTTCGACATAAAAAATATCGTAAATTATGTAACTATTTTTCATGCGATATCGCACATATTCTTGTGTACAAAATCAAAAATGACGTGTCTCGTAATATGTAAGTTATTATGAGACACGTCATGTGATTTTGTACCTAAGAATATGTGGTTGGATGGTGGTCGGGCGAACGCGACGGCGTAAATTAATGGTAGGAGTTGCTCCTTATAGGAATCACAATTTACCTGGTTTGGTCCTCAGGTATTTTTTATCTTTGGCCTTTTTGTTACCTGGGAGTTGAATTGGGTTATTGCTTATTATCAAAGTAGTAAGATTATTACTGATTCTACTGCTTTTGGGAGGGGGCCAAGTGATTCTGGTATGGACCTGGCATCAGATCAGAATTATTCTGATTTCAGGGCTGAATATATAGTCGTTTTTTTTGTAAATATTTAGTTCTGATTTTGGGATTTTCCCCCCATTTGTATATGTACTTGAACATGTACAGGTAATATATGGGAGTTAGTACTAAACATAGACCCGGCCTTAAATGACCTTAGCTGTTGATAGGCCGTTAAACCCCAACAAACAAACAAACAAAACCTAAGAACATGTGCACTTTTTTATGAAATATATTAATTATTTTTAGAAACTGATATTTTCTGTAAATTACGACGAAAATTTTGTCGACTTTCGACATCATTTAAGGAAAATATCGTAAATTTTGTAACTATTTTTCATGCGTTATTGCACACGTTCTTAGATATAAAAAGGCGTGTCTCCTTGTAGATTTGGAGGAGCCTGCCGCGGAAGAAGTGAGATCTCTCGAGGATCTCTACAGGGAGCGCGCCCTCGTGTCACTCATGGAGGCGAAGCGGAAAAAAGGTACAGCATTTCTGTGAAAGAAATTATTATTACATACCTCCCACAAAGTTGCATTTTGTTATTTTTCACAGCATATGCACCGTCATGTCGCTCATGGAGGCCAAGCAAAAGAAAAGTATAGCATTTCTGTTAGGAAATTTATTATTACATACAGTGGAACCCCTCTAAACAGTACACTCAGGAAGATCTAAATGTTTACCTTAGATGTGTTTCTCTGTTATGTATCTCTAATTTACAGTGGAACATCTCCAAACCGGACACCCTGGGGACCTCCCAGGGTGTCCGTTTTGGAGAGGTTCCACTGTGCCTCCGCAAAGTTACATTTAGTCGAGTTATTTTTCACACCGTATATGCCGTTGTGTCCCTCATGGAGGCCGAGTGAAAAAGAAGGTACATTATTTCTGTTAAAAAAAATATTATTACATAAAGTGGAACCCCTCTAAACCGTACACTTCGGAAAATATAGATGTTTACCTTAGATGTGTTTCGCTGTTATGTATCTCTGATGACAGTGACTTTTCATGATTGCAAAACACTAGCATGTGTCACGACTTACGAAGTGCTCACATGTCTCATTTACAGTGGAACATCTCCAGACCAGTAGCCTATTTCACCAACATTGCAAAGTATACTTTTCCAGCAAAGTATACTTTGAGGGAGAAATTTTCAATTTTAGGATAAATTTATTAATTTTTATTATACTGAATTGATTACATTATCACAGCCAAAATGGCTGTGATAATGTAATAAATTCAGTATAATAATTCTGCATACTTTTAATCATCAAATATATACAGTCGTTAGTTCTATATGAAATAATGCATTTCAGGAAAAATCAATGATTTCTCCCTCAAAGTATACTTTGCTACTAAAGTATACTTTGCAATTTTGATGAAATCAGCTACAAACTAAGTTGCATCTAGTCGAGTTATTTTTCATGGAGGCAAAGCGAAAAAAAGGTGTAGCATTTATGTTAAAAAAAAAGAGTTTCTTACTTACCTCCCACAAACTTGCATTGAGTTGTCTGTGAGTGTCTTTTCATGGAGGCCAAACAAAATAAAGGTATGCCATTTAGTTATAATTTTATATGGTTCACGAAACTTGATAAACAACAGACATATGCTATGTTTTAATCACATAACCAACAGGAGATTGGTGTCTAATTTAGTCTTAGAACCAGCAAAAGTGATTACTATTTTCCATAATTTAATCCTATTTCACGAAGAGCATTACTATAACCAACAGATGACATTAGGCCATAGCAAGTTCTTTCTCTGTTAAACGTCCGCGTGCGGGTAGGTTTTGAGAGTGGTTCTATGAAAAAACAAACAATCTGTGTAAGCTATTTTACACTATTTACTGGTGAAGTAATATGAAAATTGATTTGGGACTTGTCTTAGTTTTAAATCTGTTCATGAATTTACACTTAATAAGTTTAATGAGAGTGTTTGCTTATTATTTAGCGGCAATTTAAATTTATGTTAAAAACTTCATTAAACATGCAGTGCAATGGTTTGAGGAAATAAATTTACATTTGTTTTTTTTTTTCAAAGCCTTGTTTGTTTTTACCGGATACTTAAGTAGGTTTTGGCTATCCAGGTGGACGCTTAACAGAGAAAAACAATGACTTGGCCTTACTATTATAATTTAATACTGTAGGAATGAATGGCCTTTTTGTGGAATTTATCGGGGTATAAACTTGGAAAAGTCACGGGAATACTGGACGAAGGCCGGAAGTTTATATCCCCGATAAATTCCACAAAAAGGCCATTCATTCCATATAATTCCAGCATTTGAAATAAATTCATCAAGAAAATGTGTTTATTTTCCGTTTTCTTAAGAATTATTTTAACTGCGCCTGACGGTTACGGAAAGTATTTCGGCATGGAGTTTACTGGGATATAAATTTTGGACGGAGACTTGCAACGGACCAATCAAATTTTAGGGAATTGTGTAAATATTTTTGTGCTGGAATTATTGTAGTTTACAATTGCCATCAGTCACATATTCAACAATTTTTGTAGAAAAATGCACTGGATCAATTGAAGTATCTTCATTGCAAACCATTTTACATCATTTTGACGATGCAAGAAAAATGACAGTGTTGTCCATTACACACTAAATTTCCATAATTTTCAAACTTCCAGTTCTGGAAAACAAGCGGAAAAAGTGGGAGGCGATCGCGAAGGAGCGTAAATTGGACTCGGACAAACGAGAAACTGACCGGGCTAAATCTGTAGCCATTACTAAGCAGGACTCTGATGACAAAGACGATGGCGACAGTGAATCTGACGATAATGTAGAAGAAGCGACAGAGGAAGAATCAAGCGAGAAAGAAGACGACAATGACAATGAACACTCCGGAAGTCAGGAGGAAGTGTCCGAAGAAGATGAAGCTGGGAGTGAATCCGTGGCGACGGCCGAATCCGGGGATTCCGATCAGGATTCACAAGAGGACAGCACGGGGGAGGACGAGGGCACTGAGGAAGTCGGATCTGAAGGCGAGGATTTGCCGGACGATTTGCCGGACGATTTGCCGGATGACGTTGATATAGAGATTGAAGCCGGGGTGAAGCAAGGCGGAGTGGAGTTGGAACAGAGCGATGTGGAAGACCAGAAAGGTGAATATAATTATGTGCCTGTGACTGGAGAAATTGGGCTTATGAGATTTGTTACCAGTGTAGTTTTGCTGCTGATAAAATGGCACACTCTGTAGGCTGATAAAGATATACATTTCTTGTTAGAAGCATGATGGGTGTTTCGTTGATGGAATGGCGAGGAGTGCAGATCCTGATCAGACTGCAAATGCACAGTCTGATCTGGATCTGCACTGGTCTCAAAAACCACAAGCCCCATTTCTCCAGTCACAGCCACATATTTGTGGTTAACATTCAAGATTTAGCCTGTAATAACCACTTACTTGTTCAAGATTTTTACTCGTTATTATACCCCCACAAACAAAGTTTGAGGGGGTATATAGGAGTCAGCTTGTCGGTCGGTCGGTCGGTCGGTTTGGTCGGTCGGTCGGTCTGTTGGAAATTCCCTTCCGCTCTATATCTTCTACACCGATGCATGGATTATCAAATGGCTTGGCACAAATGTTTCTCATGATGAGAAGGTGTGTCGCGATCAATAACCACGCACCTACGTCCAAGGTCAAGGTCACAGTTGAAGGTCAAAGGTCAAACCTATCGAAATTCCCTTCCGCTCTATATCTTCTACACCGATGCATGGATTCTCAAATGGCTTGGCACAAATGTTTCTCATGATGAGAAGGTGCGTCGTGATCAATAACTATGCACCTACGTCCAAGGTCACAGTTGAAGGTCAAAGGTCAAACCTATTGAAATTCCCTTCCGCTCTATATCCCCTACACCGATGCATGTATTATCAAATGGCTTGGCACAAATGTTTCTCATGATGAGAAGGTGCGTCGTGATCAATAACCATGCACCTACGTCCAAGGTCACAGTTGAAGGTCAAAGGTCAAACCTATTGAAATTCCCTTCCGCTCTATATCTTCTACACCGATGCATAGATTATCACACTATGCCCAGGGTCAAGGTCACAGACTTTATGCGTTTGAAAGCTTAACGCTCGGCTAAATGGCTTATAATCAAAAATGCCTCGTTTTCTTTGGCTGCCAGTGGGGGTATTCGTGTGCCAACAGGCCACATTTCTAGTTTATCCTATATTTTGGAGAGGATTTCAATCAATAAGTGGTTGCTTTCAATCCAGTGCAAATTATTATACCCACTTTTTGAAAGTATAATTGGTGCTATGGCTCGTTTCTTTCGAAATCGTTCAATAAATAGTGTATGAATTCATCCCTTGTATAATATTCTCTATATATTTATAATTAAACATAAATAGTGTGAAGATAATTATAGGATAATTGGTTCAACCCTTTCAACACCACAGACCTCTATAGAGACAATGTTTGCAAACAGTGCAGATCCAGATGAGCCGGCTCGTAACGAGCCGTCTCATCAGGATCTTCACTGTTTGTTAATAATTTTAAATGTCGTACAGATTACCCTTTTAGAAGAATGGGATAATTTGAATGAACATAATTAATGAAATAGCGTGAAACATTGGCATGGAACATCCTATTAAGTTACTTGGTTGAAGGGTTAACCCTTTCAACACCACAGACCTCTATAGAGACAATGTTTGCAAACAGTGCAGATCCAGATGAGCCGGCTTGTAACGAGCCGTCTCATCAGGATCTCCACTGTTTGTTAATAGTTATCAAATTTGAAAAAATTACCCTTTCTGAAGAATGGAATAGCCTGAAAATTTGAATGGACCAATGAAATAGCGTGAAACATTGGCATGGAACATCCTATTAAGTTACTTGGTGTTGAAAGGGTTAAACATATCAATTAGACTGTCGTTGCAAACAAGTATGTACATAATAGTAACTACTGTCTGTTTCAAGAAACCTGCCCACATTTTACAGCTATATAAACAATGCAAAAACAATATTTTTTCGATAGTAGTTAATTTTATCAAAATTTAAGAATGAGCCTTCTTTTTATTTTGTGAAATTTGGTCCAATATTGATTTTATTACAGAAAAACATTTCCCCGTGTTAAATCCCCATAGACATCTTCAGGACTAGTGGACCAAATCCTTCAAAATTTAACTTTCTTTTTCTTCAGTAGATCATTTCCAAGCTATCTATCCAGGTTTCACAGTCTATTTCCAAAATCTTTTGTTTTTTGACTCGCCCTGCAGCTTCTTTCCCCCATGTTAAATTCCATAGAGAAATCAGTTTTCATAATAAAATCAATATTGACCTCATTCTTAAATTTGCTAAAATTTTCTATTATCAAAAATAAATTGTTTTTGCATTGTTTATATAGCCATACAATTTGTGCAAGTTTCGTGAAACTGACTATAGACAAAGTCGATGCAATATACCCACTTTTCCAAATGTCACAAAGTCTAGGGTCCAATCAAAAATCAAAATTCGCTCGGCACATCTACACACCATAAGGAAGCAACATACTTAATACCAAATCTAGCTATTACAGTTTAAACTTTTTACTTGCAAGAAAATGTGACGGAACAGTCGGACGGACAAATGTGACAAAACTAATATGGAGCTTCTTAAGAAACCAGTCAACAAGTGGTTCATGTTAGCTTCTGTTTATTATAGGAATGCACTTTTTGTGGAATTCATCGGGGTATAAACTTGGAAAAGTTGCGGGAATACTGGATGAAGGCCGGAAGGCCTCGTCCAGTATTCCCGCGACTTTTCCAAGTTTATATCCCCGATAAATTCCACAAAAAGGCCAGTCATTCCTTATAATTCCAGCATTTGAAATAAATTCATCAAGAAAATGTGTTTATTTTCCGTTTTCTTAAGAATTATTTTAACTGCGCCTCACGGTTATGGAAAGTAGTTCGGCGTGGGAGTTTACTGGGATATAAATTTTGGACAGAGACTTGCTACGGGCCAATCAAATGTTAGGGAATTGTGTAAATATTTTTGTGCTGGAATTATTGCACAAGCACATCATCACACATTGAAGCTGCAGTGTTACATACATGTATGCCCTGATGTATTTTATAGAATCGGATGATGAAGGAACTAAGGAAAAGAAAAAGAAACGATCAAAATCAAAAAAAGGTATTGTTATTTTTTCTTTGAATAGTATTTTATGTTGTTACTTGTTGCTAGTATACTAGTAATATTCATTAGTATGATGATCGAGTATGAGACGAGCCATGTACTTCATGTCGGATTTTAACAAATTTACAAAATGTTCATAGCAAATGCGGAATTCTATTCTGCATTTGCTCTGAACATATCGTCAACTTTCGATGTCATTTAACGAAAATATGGTTAATTTAGTAATATTTTTAGGAGATGTTCTTGTTACAAAATCACGTGGCTTGTTTCATGTGCTTGTATAATACAGATTGATATACCTAAAGGACACTGTTGGTGGAGCGTTGAGGTACATGCCCAATCAGTAGGCACAACATGTTCTTTATGAGACATCATCTGAGACATTTTCTGGCAAAATGAACATTCATTCACCATTACCCCATGTTTTGATTGGCATTATTATACATTTTTTATCAGACATTAATTTCCACACTGATATCAACCGTGTTTCATTAAAATACTTACGGACAGTACTATTTATTCTCTGTAATTATTTTTTGATGTGCAATGATCATACTTTATAATCTGTCGAAAATATAAAAAATTTATGACACATTTATTAGTATAAATAATTAAAAAATACGCCTCATTTGCATATGAAAATATCCTGATACCACTGCGCGTCACTATCATTAAAATAAATATTACTAAATAATTATATCTGTATAGCGGGCACTCGTAATAATTTTTAGAACTGGTGGAATAATGACAAAATTATACACTTATTTAATTCCCATAAAGAACATTGTGTGCCTACTGAGTGGGCATGTACCTTTAAACTCCATTTCATTCAAATGTTTATCGGCTTGTAGGGCAGCATTTCTTGTCTGTTCTCATCACGTTTGGTGTTTGTACATATATCAAGGATAGCACCTGAATTGTCAATTCAATATCTTCATATGTAGCTGTGACTGGATAAATGTGGCTTACGGGTATTGCGACCAGTGTAGATCCAGATCAGACTGTGTGGATGCACAGGCTGATCTGGATCTGCACTGTTCGCCATTCCGTCAAACACCCGTCCTGCTTCTAACACGCGATATACAGTCAAACCTGTGTATAAAGGCCAGCCATGCGAAGTGAACAATTTGGCCTTTGTTAACAGGTGGTTTTTGTTCACAGGGTCATTTATATAGTAATTGTGCCATTGGGACAGCAAAATTGTGGCCTTTACAGCCAGGTGATTGCTATTCGGAGGTGGTCTTTAGAACAGGTTCGACTGTAGATCATTATCAGGCTACAAGAGTGCGCTGTTTCATCAGGAGCTACACGGGTCACGAATCTCATCAGCCCCATTTCTTCAGTCACACCCTCTTGTATGAAACATACCAAGTAGCAATCCAGCATGTGTTTCTTGTCGACAGCTTCAAAGAAGAAACACAAACGAAAAGAAAGTGAAGAAAAAAGATCGTCTAATAGTGATAAAGGTAGGTGTCTACATTTTATGTTTTAAACACGTAAAGTTAGCTTAATGCAGTGGAACCTCTGCAAATCAAATCTAGAAGATCCGATTTGAAGGGATTTCATGTATTTGACAACTCAATGACATAGTGTGTGCTTCACATCCACAGGGTGAAGCGAACTTGTCCGACTTCTCCCTATTTTGAGTTGAGGGAGAAGTTTTTCACTAAATGAAACAGAAATTTGGAAAAAATGGTATATTTTCTCAATTTTTAGCCAGGTTTTTTGAAAAAAAATGCAGGCTATTGGATTGGCGAAAGCCGGGCGGGCGGGCCGGCGGCGGACGGCGTCCACAATCAATGTTAAATTTTCGTGTTTGAGTCCATTTCTTTGTTACTGTACCACCTAGGACCACCAAACTTTCACAGCTTCATAATCAAGGGGTGCCCACCACATATCACTATCCAACATGTTACTTTTTTTTTAACTTCATCCATTTTTTCCGCGTAATCAACTTAGCCATTTTCAATGTTAAGTTTTCGCGTTTACAATGTTAATTTTCGTTTTCGTGTTTAAGTCCATTTCTTTCGTACTGTACCACCTAGGACCACCAAACTTTCACAGCTTCATAATCAAGGGGTACCCACCACATATCACTATCCAACATGTTACTTTTTTTTTTAACTTCACCCATTTTTTCCGCGCAGTCGACTTAGCCATTTTCAATGTTAAGTTTTCGCGTTTACAATGTTAAGTTTTCGTGTTTAAGTCCATTTCTTTGGTACTGTACCACCTAGGACCACCAAACTTTCACAGCTTCATAACCAAGGGGTGCCTACCACATACAACTATCCAACATGTGACCATTTTTTTACCTTCACCTATTATTTCTACGTAATTGACTTAGCCATTTTCAACGTTAACTTTTTAACGTACGTCTGGTTAAAGTTTTTTGCTTAAAACTTTTTCGTTGTACTATATCTCTGCAACTGCTTCGCCCATTACCTTGGAACTTCACATGGGTGTTTATCATCATCCATATTTTCATTCTAACCCCCAACCGTGCGGCCCCTGTGCCCAATGTCAAGGTCAAATTACATTGAATTTTTTTGTTAAAGTTTTTTCGTGTACTATATCTCTGCAACTGCTTCACCCAATACCTTGATACTTCACATGGGTGTTTATCATCATTGTCGCACCTGCTTGCGGAAAGCGCGATCCTGTGCCCAATGTCAAGGTCAAATTACTTTGAATTTTTTTGTTAAATTTTTTTCGTGTACTATATTCTGCAACTGCTTCACCCAATACCTTGATACTTCACATGGGTGCTTATCATCATTGTCGCACCTGCTTGTGGAAAGCGCGATCCTGTGCCCAATGTCAAGGTCAAATTACTTTGAATTTTTTTGTTAAAAGTTTTTTCGTGTACTATATCTCTGCAACTGCTTCACCCAATACCTTGATACTTCACATGGGTGTTTATCATCATTGTCACACCTGCTTGCGGAAAGCGCGATATCGTCAGCATTTTGGCATACGTCCGTCCGTTCGTCCGTGTGTCCGGTTAAAGTTTTTTGGTTAAAGTGTTTCCATCTACTATATCTATTTTTTTAGTGTCCATGCCTCGCCCCAAGGCGCGACATGCAGGCCACGGCCATCTAGTCTACAAAAAGTGGGTATAATTATGTTATCCAAGTGTCTATGCTTGGAAAAAACCTGGCCTTCGTGGCTTTGCCTCGTTTCTTGTTTTGTGTGAAACTTCTCTCTATTTTGAAGGGCTAGCTGCATCCATACTATTTAAATTAACATTGTGCTGTGTATGTATTCCAACTGTTCCAGCAAAGTTTTGGCAAGCATCACATTACGTCATGCGACATTGATTTGTTCAACGTCATTGCTGTCTTACGATCTCAATAATAATTTCAGGCTGTTCCCTGAATTGCCATGAAATTGTGTAAAAATGTAACTATTGTCTGTCTGTTTCACGAAACCTGCCCAAATTTTATGGCCATATAAACAATGCAAAAACAATATTTTTTTCGATAATATTAAATTTTAGCAAACTTTACGAAAAATTTATTTGTCGGGGAATTTAACATGGGGGAAAAGGAGGTGGAGGAGCTGGGCGAGGAGCCAAAAAGTGAAATCTGGCTAGATAGCTTGGAACTGATCTAACTAAGAAAACGAAATTTAGATTTGAAAATCTGTCTTCAATTTCTCAAATTAGTGAAGATGTCTATGGGGATTTAACATGGGGAAATTTTTTTATTTTATTTTTTGTATTAAAATCAATATTGGACCAAATTTCACAAAATAAAAAGGCTCATTCTTAAATTTTGATAAAATTTAATATTATCGAAACAAAATATTGTTTTTGCATTGTTTATAATTATAGCCATAAGATTTGGGCAGGTTTCGTGAAACAGACAGTAGAAGTCGCCATCGCAATATACCCATCTCTTCCGAATGTTTAAGTCCATAATCCATAACCAGGGGGTCGAATAAAAAATCGAAATTAAATTTGGACATCTATACACCATATTAAGGCTCCAGCTATCAGGCTTAAAGGGTTTGCTTCTTATAAAAATCGTGACGGACATGGAGATGGACGGACACCCGTGACGAAAATACTCATTTTTTGTCGCTGAAGTCAGCGCTTTTTCCGTCGTCATTGTCCGTTTTTTGTAAGGCAAATGCGTTAAAAGTTATTGTTTTTTAACAACACGGTCAAATGCCTCGGCAGGCGCGATACCACTTCCGTGGCAGAATTCTTGTTTCTTCAATATGTGGGTAGAATAAGACAATCCACTAATGTGTTATTGCAACGAGTCCAAACCCGACCCAAACGTAGCACAATAATTGCAATAGAGTTGTTAAGTGAAACGTAGGACAAATGTCTCTCTGACAGAATATCGAACAGTGCAGACCCTGATCAGACTTGCGCAGATGCGCAGACCAGACTGAACTGGGGCTACACTGATTGCGTAACCGATAAGCCCCAATTTTCAAGTCACAGCCACATATTGTATTTCAGGAAGCAGAAGCATTAAATCTAGACTTGGAGTACGGGCCTATGATGACAAACCAAAACATGACAGCCGATCTACAAACAGACAGGAATACAACCGATCAAACATTAGATCCGTTAAGGACAGACTGGGCATACGCGACAACTCGAACTCGGCCGACGAACAACCGCGTAAACCTCTCCGATCGGGCGTCATAAAACTAAACAGAGGTCGCGTAAACACTAGACTAGAAGATTACGAAGACAGGATGCCAAAGATTTACAATGATCGAAGAATTAAATCTCAAGTGACGGATAGAACAAAAAGTATTATAATGGTGCCGAAAATAACATTCAGGACCCGAGTGGGTCTGGAAGGGATTAAAAGTCGTCTAGGACTCGGAGATTCCGACGATGATTCTCGGAAACGACATAAATTGAGTCATCTGGACGAGGAATTAATGCAACTGTTAGATGGTGAGGATGTTGAAGAGGACGAAATTCGTGTGTTGACGAAAAAAGAGAAAAAGAAGCTGTTAAAACGTCTCCTGGCGGAGCAAGGTCGCGAGGATGAGTACGATATAATGAAGAAGGGGAGGAAACGGGGTTTCCGACGGAAAGAGAAAATGGCTGACGTGGAGGATCGCGCGACGAGGCGGATTCGGATTCAGAGTCGGCTCGGTCCTCCGGTGTCCAGTGACGGTAGTGACGCCGCGAGTGACCGGTCGAGTGGTGAGGACGAGAGGGAGAGGTCAGAAGCGTCCGATGCCGAGGCAGAGGCTTCGTCTGGCAGTGAACACGAGGTGGTGGATAAAGGTATTGTTTTAAACCAAGTTAATATAAACATATTCTATTGAATAACACTTTTGTAACAATGCTCTTCACACTGTTTTAAACAGTGTGAAGAGGATTGTCACGAAAGATAACTATCTTATAGAGTTCCTCGACTTTTAAACAGTTTACAACCCATCACTTTACATACTGGTATTCAGATAAGTGATCTGTTGTAGTAAGGGTCCCTGGCACTACAGGAATTCCGCTGGGGAAAATAAAAAAATCGCACTTCAAAAAAAATTAGAAAGAAAATATCCAAAAATTGTAATTTTTTATCGCCAACTGTTTATTTTTATCGCCAACTGTTTATTTTTATCGCCAACTGTTTATCGCCAACTGTTTATTTTTATCGCCAACTGTTTATTTTTATCGCCAATTGCGAAAGTTTTGATCGCCAGCAGAATCCCTGGCACTAGAATAGGGTATTGCTTTTTAGTGCTGAAAGTTTTTATTTTAGGTTTTGTGCTCAATGTATAGTGCTCTCCCTATACCGTTAAATTCCCATCTGAGAAATGTGGCTTATTCGTTTTGCGAACAGTGCAGATCCAGATCAGCCTGTGCATCCGCAGTCTGATCAGGACTGTTCGTGATTCCATCGGTATAACGTGCTGCTAACATGCAATACAGATCGTTGTCAGATTACAGGAGTGTGCTGTTTGATCAGCCCTATTTCTCCAGTCACATCCGCATTATGAGACCCGCCATGTGATTTTGTACCTTTGGATATCTGCATAATTTCATTCATTACGTTTACAAAATTTACATTATTTTTGTCGCGCCTGCTTTTGCAGAAGTTGCCACTTTTTTTTACCACTGTCCGCCTCGTCGTCCGAAATGTTAAAAAAGTTTGTACAATCTTCATAATCATGGTATAACTTTAATATTATGGATTGCTTCAATATTTGGACACTTGATACATGTGAGCATTTGGAACACACTCGTGCTGCCATTAACATGACCTTTACCTTTTTTACCTTTAAATTTTTGCGGAAGCACTTCGCCATTTTTTTGTGTCAAAAAGTTTGTACAAGCTTCGTAATCATGGTATAACTTTTCCTTTTGCTTGACGGATTGCTTCAATATTTGGACATTTTTGCGGAAACGGATATTACTTTTTGGATTGCTTCAATATTTGGACACTTGATACATGTAAGCATTTGAAACACATTTATATTAACATGACCTTGACCTTTTTAGCTCACCTGAGCGAAGCTCATGTGAGCTATTGTTACCGCAATGTGTCCGTCGTCCGTCGTCGTCCGTCGTCGTCCGTCGTCGTTGTCGTCGTCGTCCGTGAACATTTTCAAACGTCTTCTCCTCGGTAACCATTGGGCCTATGGTCACCAAACTTCATGGTCATGGTCCTTAGGTAGGGGGATTACAAAATTGTTAAAATGACGTCATTACGTCCAAGATGTCCGCCGTCTAAAAATAGCACAAATTCTTAAAAAATCTTCTTCTCATGAACCGCCAACCGGATTTCGACAAAACTTGGTAGGAATGATCGATGTACATTGCTCTTTCAAAGTTGTTAAAATGGTGACCCCGGGGTCAAAAATGGGCGTGGCCTGTGGGGTCAAATTGGGGTCAAATTTTATTTTTGACCGAATATGGTCATGTCATATATCAAATTGAAGGTATCAATGAGGCGATCACTCTGGTGCATTTTCTGTCGAAATCTGATTGTTATGTCATCCAAGATGGCCGCCGAAAGGTCAAAAGGTCGTTCTTTTATTAGAGGTTTCAAAATTCTTCTTCACATGAACCGCTTTGCCCATGGTAGCCAAACTTAAAAGTTATGGTCCATGGGTGAAGCCTTTTCAGATTTGTTAAAATGGAGGTCATCGCTAATCCAAGATGGCCGCCATCTAAAAATAGCATAAATTCTTAAAAAATCTTCTTCTCATGAACCGCTAGCCGGATTTCGACGAAACTTGGTAGGAATGATCGATGTACATTGCTCTTTCAAAGTTGTTAAAATGGTGACCCCGGGGTCAAAAATGGGCGTGGCCCATGGGGTCAAATTGGGGTCAAATTTTATTTTTGACCGAATATGGTCATGTCATATATCAAATTGAAGGTATCAATGAGGCAATCACTCTGGTGCAATATTTGTCGGAATCGGATGATTATGTCATCCATGATGGCCACCAAAAGGTCCATTTATTCAAGATTTTTACGTCTTTTTCTCAGGAACCACATGGCCGATGCTGGGTGAAGCATTTTCAGATTTTGTAAAATGAGAGTCATCGCTTAATCCAAGATGACCGCCATCTAAAAATAGCACAATTTTTTTAAAACACATGAACTCAATGTCACATTCTCCTCTGGTGTTCATGGAGTCAGGTGAGCGAATTAGGGCCATCATGGCCCTCTTGTTTTGTGATGCTTACTTTAGCACATGCCCATGATCATGTTACGGTCAAATGCCTCGGCAGGCACTACACCGCTTCTTGTTCATAAATAAAGTCAAAAGAGTACATGCAGAATTATACCCTGAACATTTTGTCAACTTTCGACTTTATTTATGAAAACTATTGTAAATTTTGTAAACATATTTAATGAAATTACGCAGATATCCGAAATCACATGGCGTGTCTCGTATGGTCTTTCGGACGAGACTTGAAACTGACGTCCCGTCTCTTTATGACTTTAGCTGTTGGTGGCATGTTAAACCTTTCACTTTTATTTAGCTGCACCGGAGTCGAGCCCGCTGCGGGAGGATATACCCGACATCCCAGTGAGGACCCTGGAGGAGATCCGTCATGAGCTTGAAGCCAAGAAAGAGAAACTACGCGACGCCCTGCAGCCTAAGTCGCTCGACGATATCCGCCGTGAACGTGCACGCCGCAAAACACCAGGTATTGTGACGCATTGAAAACTCGATAATACTTCCGTCCATGGACAGATTTTTCTTTTAGAATTGAACAATGACAAAGGCTGTAGATCCAGATGAGACGGCTAGGAGCCGTCTCATCTGGATCTACAGCCTTTGTTACAGGTTGGTTGACCCATCGGATGTCACTTTAAAGTGAGATTCCGTTTGTATGTGAGCTTAGTTTAAGCAGCGTGACATTAAACCGACAAATTCTCCACTTTCTAGATAGCAGATGACCTGTATAGACAAAACACACCATTGTATTTGATCAAATTCCATGGAGTTTGTATTTTTTATTCTCCTATATACGGGTAGGTTGTTGCTGAGAGGTTAGAGCACTGGACTTCAATACCAGAGGTTGTGGGTTCAAACCTCGCCTTGGGCATCCAAAATGCTTTCATAGTGTTTCCATCACACTGGTCTTTCGGATGAGACTTGAAACCGAAGTCCCGTCCCTATTTGACCTTAGCTGTTGCTGGGACGTTAAACCCATTCACTTTTCATTCTTCTATTATTTTAGGTGAATCCGAAACAGACGAGGTCAAAGGTGATGCCCCGGCTACCAAGAGGAAGGTTTGGCGGTCAAAGATGGCCCCCGAGCAGAATGAAAACAAGGTGCCCGCTGCCCTACCGACGAAAACGTTCAAACGAGAACGGCAGATCTATGTTCCGCCTACTATCACTGCTGGTGAGAACTTTTCTTGATCTCGGCAATAACCAAATTTACTTGTAGTGTCAGGCAATGAGTGTAAGAAATATCATTAAATCAACACAAATGTTAGATAATCATAACCACATAATCATACATCGAAGCAGTAACCTAATACGTTTAATTTCTTTGGCGAGGGCAAGTAAAATGCATTTTCCCACCATAACATGTGGCTGTGACTGGAGAAATGGGGCTTATGGGTTTTGCGACCAGTGTAGATCCAGATCAGCCTGTGCATCCATCCGCACAGTCTGATCAGGATCTGCACTGTTCGCCATCCCATCAATGAAACGCCCGCCATGCCTCAAACAAGCAATATAGATCGTTATCAAGCCGGCACTGGTCACAAATCCCATAAGCCCCATTTCTCCAGTCACAGCCACAAATAACAATGTCGCTTAAAAAAGTCTCCCTCCCATTCGCTTATAATGGAATAGGGGCCCAAACCTTGAAATTCTCTTGGATCTGAGACCTAGGTACAGCACTACTACTTTTGGTTACGATTTTAATGCCCCACCAGCGTAGTAGAGGGTTCATTTTGTGTTACCTTCGTCCGTCCATCCTTCCTCTTTGTCCGTCACAATGTTAAAGTTTTTGTTTGAGCTTGTATAATCAATTAGCAGTTTGCCTCGTTTACTATCAAAACGGCAGGTGATGCATTCATGTTCTATGCACACATTTTCTATTTTAACCGCTTTGTATTTCAGTTGGATCGGCTCCCATTCTCATCAGCAAGAACACTGCAGAGTACATCAAACAGGCGAATGCTCCGTCCGACAGGGATATCGTAGATTACGGCGAGTTGTTTCCAAGCAAGCCGGCGTCATTTGAAGACATACACCTGACCAAGTCTGTGTCGGTGGTGGAGCTGTCGACCATCAACAAAACTGTGAGGCTTAACAGGCCCGCTCCGAAGGTATAGTACTTCGGGGAATCAATCAATTATATAATAGACGAACCATGTGATATTGTATCTAAGAACATGTGCGATATCTCACGAAGATATTTTCTGTAAATGACGTCCAAACTTGACAGAATGTTCAGAGCAAATGCAGAATAGAATTCCGCATTTCCTATGAAAATTGTGTCCACTTTCATCGTCATTTACAGAAAATATTGCAGTTTCTGTAAATATATTTTATGACAAAATCCGATGGCTGGTTTCGTATATCAAATAGATGAGGATTAGCAGTTGGTCTGAAGTATGTCGTAACATGAAAGTTTATTTCACACCAGGAGATGAAACTTTCCTGGTAGTTGTTAGATTAACCCTTTCACCCCTAAGTAACTGGAATGGATTTTGATATGTTAATGTTGCAACCAACTTGCAAAAAGTGCAGATCCTGATGAGACGGCTCGTTATGAGCCGGCTCATCTGGATCTGCACTGTTTGCATAAACTGCTATAGCGGGTTAAATGTAGTTATTTTCCCGCGTATGAATCTTCAAAATAAACAATGCGTTATTCTGAAATACCCAATTATTGACCGAGAAACAATGGGGTGAAATTTTAAATTCACTCGCATTCCAATTTTGATAAACCCATCTGATATCAAGTTCTTTTTCTGGAGCCCTGATTAAATCGAACAATCAATCAATCAAACAATAAATCAATCAATCAATTGATCAACCAATGAATGAATCAATCAATTTATCAATATGTCGATCAATCAATCAACCAAATAATCAGTCAATCAATTTTTCAATCAACCATTGAATGAATCAATCATTTAATTTATGAATCAATCAACCAATGAATCAAGCAATCAATCGACCAATGAATGAATCAATCAAATTATCTATCAATCAGTCAACCAATGAATGAATGAATCAATCCGTCTACTTATCTAGATTGAGGTTGAGAACGCGGGCGTGAAGACGTTTGCCGAGATAATGGCGGAGAAGAAGAGAAAGCGTCTCCTGGCTCAACAGACAACCAAAGTCAACAAGAAGGTGTTCAGACCCATCATCTTCGATGCCGATGTGCCAGGTGAGACTGATTTAACCATTTATCTGTGTGTATGTGCCGTGAAACATTTTTGATATCCTGTCAATACGACCTAATCGCTGCACATGAATATGTGGGGTTCATACTAGTCGATTCTCCGATTTGGAGGATGCGGCTGGGTTATTTTTTGCATTTTAAAGCTATTTGTAGTGTTGACGGGGAAAAAATATCTGGCGCGGCACGGAAACGGGATCCCGTTTCCGTGCCGCGCCAGATATTTTTTCCCATTCATGGCACTAACCTACCATTCTCTATTTATACACCCTCCCCTAGTATCAGATATTGATAAGGTTTCATGCAAATGTTCTATAGATCAACAAGAATTGTTACATGACTGCCGTTGTTTGACACCGCTGTAGACAATGCTCATTTCTGGGCCAATCCAGCACCTACGTTATGTATGTGTCTCATGACGTTACTAGAACGTGCCATTACGTCATCAGACCAGTTAACAACGGTCGCACTGAACTTTTGAAATTGCCGCACGTTTGCCGTGGCACTCGGGAACTGTTTGAACCCACGGCCGCAGCGGTCGCACTGAACTTTTGAAATTGCCGCACGTTTGCCCACGGCTGGACGATGTCAAACCTTATAGTCGTCTTCAATGCTGATGTGCTAAGTGTGACTGATGAAGCATATTCATAAAAGCTCCGCTTAAATAGCATGTTTTTGATTTTCATATTTATTACACTAGTTGAATCCTTTCCCTTTTCATTACACTAGTGTACGCTGTGAAGCGTAGTTCTGGCACTGACCGATATGAACTCCCGAGACGTCAATATGGAAAAATATTGACGTCTTACATTGCATTGTGTTGGAAAACAAAAGTATGTATATAATACACTTGTGTATTACACGTCCAAATCCTTTTTTATGCAAATAAATGTGAATTATTTTTTTACCATTTTCAGATATCAAGCTGACCAGCTCCATGTCAATGTCCGTTATTGCCGATACCAAATCTGACCCGCTGGCCGAGTCGAGATCCTTCGTCTCGGACACCGCGTTTGAGACGGCGTCTACGACGGTGAAATCATTCTCTCTGCCACAACTGGCGAGCGTAAAGCCACAAACTGTCGTGCCAGTCCAGCCTATGGTGGCAGCTGTGGGCCATTCGAGACCCTTCCGATCTCAATCCAACTCTCCAACAATAAACTTCACTGTCAGTCCGGTGAAGATAAAATCGGAATCCCCATTGAATGACAATCCTACAAAACGAGCATTTAGTCCCGTGAAACGAAAATCTCCATCTCCACTGAAAGACAATACTGTAACACAAGTTTCTAGTTCTGTGAAACAAAAATCTATATCTCCACTGAATGACGATACTATAGAACGTGCCTCTAGTTTTGTGAAACGAAAATCGACATCTACGTTAACAGACTCTGGTGTGAGCCTTATTGGCTCATCTGCTGTTATAGACAAGCAATCGGCTAATCGTGTAAAGACAAAAACGAGTGCTATCGGTGTTACTCAGGGAAAGAAACGGACCAATAAGGAGCCAGTACGGTGGAAACAACGAAAGTCCAACCCAGTAACGACCACACCTTCCACCATAGATATGTCAAGTATTTTCAGCTCGGTCTCTAAATCACAAGGGCAGATGGTCGTGGAAGCTGAAAATTCTGTTACTAGCGACGTACCGGATGGTTTCTCTGTTGCAAGTTCAGCCATGGTCGCAAGTTCGCCCAATGTCACCAGTCCTGCAAAGTTCACGGGTCATGGTCAGGTGGCCACGGCGGCAGAATCAATGGCTGCCAACAAGAGGTTGATGTCACCGGATCCTGATGATCATTTACTAGAGTAAGTATTTTTGTCTCGCCCATGATAATGGAAAGTGAGACATAGTCACAATTCTGGCGGCGGCGTCGTCAATAATTTTGGATGTAAATTTTCCATATCCTTGATCCGTTTATTCGGATCATTACCAAACTTCATCAATAGCTTCCACACATTGATGGCTATCCATCCAGTGTCATTTGGGTGACCTTGACCTTGGGTGGGTGGCAGCTGGGAGCATGCGATGGGTAATTTAACAATCAGGATTCATTCTTTCCCGAATCCCGACCAGAGAGACCTGGTTTGGCCCTCAGATATGTCTTTGGCATTCTTGCATGTGAGAGTTGAATTTGTTTATACCCCTTATATGAGTATTACGATTATCCCTAATCCTATTACTTTTAAGGGAAAGCTGTTGATAGGCTGTTAAACACCACTAACTGAAATCAATTTACAATACAATGGGTTGACATGCAGTGATCTGACCTTACATACATTATTTTTCAGCTCACCACCGCCGACAGAGAAGAGAACAAAACATTCGGACAGCCTGCTAGACTTTGAAGACGAACTCTTGAATCTCGACGTCGACGTTGACCTTGACCTTGGGGTCAATCAGGATCATGATGAGCTGATGAAGGAAATTGACGAACTGTTATCATAGCAGACATTGTGTATTCTGTTATGTTTGTCATTGTTTGAAGAACAAAGTTAAGTCATGTGTTCAGTTACACGTCCTGATGTTTGAAGAACATTGTTATACCTTATCCTTTGGAGCGATGATGATGAATCAAATGGATTCATTGCTATCATTGATGTTTTGCTGCCCGTTTAATTTCAGCTTTTAAAGATAGCTATCTAAATCTTGCTCTTGTCATTAGTGAATTTCTTTCATGGTGAAGGGATGAAAAAAGTTTGAGTGAATTACAATGTGTATGTGTTACATGGATAATAAGACATTTTGCTGTTCTAGCTCCCAGTAAGTGTTCGATTGTGGGAGGCAGTGGAATATCTCTACTCTGGACACCCTGTGATGTGTCCAGTTTAGAGATATTGCACTGTAATTCATGTATACAAACACATCGGTGTGAACTAACATTACAATGATAGACAAATTTCAGGGAAACACATTAGACTGAAACGTTTTGAAAGATTCGGTATTTGCAGGGATTTTACTGTAGTTCCATTGTGTTATTTGTTGCACTAGTAATCGTTTTCATGCCGAGGTACCGCCATCTTATTTGTGGAAAATCCTCAATATTTTCTTTGTATGTGCTCAGAGGTATATGTTGTGACCACCATTTGAACTGTCTCGTCGAGACGGTTCAAATGAGTGGTTACAACATATACTTTCATTGAGAAAGTTAACAAATTTCATACCCATAAATGTGTATTCCGAATGTAAGGGGTTAACCGTTTCTGCCTGGTATCCAATATTAGTATAACATTGTAGATCCGTATGAGCTGGTTCATACCGATTCGTCAGTTCTCCAGTGTTTACTGAGTAAAAAAACATAAAAACACAACCTGCTCTGGATCTAAATATTTTGCCAATACCACTATACATTATTATCACGTGTCATTGACTATTTCATCTAATTCTGTGTGTACTTGTAGCTCTGATTCACCTGTCTGTATGTTGTTTAATGTCATAAACTCCATATTAGTCAGTCATTCTATCAACATACACACGTCTATTAAGTTTACAATGTTTAACAGACATTAAACTATGGTATTCATGTTAATCGGAAGTTTAAGTATTCAATCATTCATCTCGGTGTGCCGTCTCTATATGACCATAGCTGTTGATGGACGTTAAACACATTCACTTTCACTTCATCTCCGTGTGTTTAGACATGGTTGACTTTAAAGCCTATTCCTGTTTAGTTGACTACAGTAGTCGTCAATTAATCCATCAAATACATGATCAATCTTCTTCATGTATCAATATTACACAGTCATCAATCAATCAATCGTCTTCATGTATTAAAAACATTGAACTCTTGTTCAATCCATCCATCAATCAGTAACTCGATCAATCAATCAATTAATGTTGTTTAACAGACACAAACCACCATTCAGTGAATCGTTTTCGTGTTGAATATTAATATGTTGATTTCGACATTAACATTTATGATTTGACCTTTCATTCTTGATTAGATCGTTGAAATGATTGGTCACAACATAAATGTCGGTGAAGAAATACCATAAAAAATCAGAACTGAAATGTTTATATATAAATGGTATCTGTCCTGTTTGTCCTGCAACACCACAGATAATATTGTTAATGGTTACAAACAGCGCAGATTCTGATGAGACGGCTCGTAACGAGCCGTCTCATCAGAATCTACGCTGTTTGTAGATATTTTCTGATTTTGCTTGACATGTTACCAGCTTAGCCCTAGATCAGCCTGCGCATCCGTGTAATATGATCAGGACCTACGCTGTGTGCCATTCATTCATCGCAGTAACGTTACTACCATCAGCATATTGATGTGATTACAAAACGATCAACGTATACAATTGTTATCAGGTCAATTTTGTCAGTTGATGGCTAAGCTTTATGCAAGATGTTCATTATTTTGGCATTTTACTGTGGGCCAGCTGAGTACGATCCTGGGCCTGATAAAAACGACTCATGGATAAAGTTTATGTATCATTTTCATCATTGTGTTATTTTGGCATTTTAGTTCGAGTCAGCTAAGACGATGCCTGATATATACTGAATATACTCAATCATAAGAAATACAAAAGTGTTACAAAATACAACATATTCACTACATTACTATTTATATCACGTATGTGTATTGATACAGTTTGCCATGTTGACCGAAATCATAACTTATCGTGGTCGTCGTCCAATTGTTTGTTGTTTTCATCTGAAAGGTTACAAGAATGAGTTGCTTGATATTGTTTTCTTAATACATGCATACATGTGGCTTACAAGGACAAAAGGGGATTAGGTATCAAATTTGTCTTCAAAGGTTTTTTAAAAGCTTGCACACTTGTGCAGCTTTGTGCCGTTTAACACATTGCTGTTTTATGCATCATGATTGTTTCCACGGAGAAAAAATCCCGAACAGTGTAGGCTCTGATCAGACCGGGGTTACTCTGGTCACAAAATCCGTATGTCCCCTTTTGTTGCGGTGAGCCCGACTTTAAATAGATCTCAGTGAGACAGAATTATGTTCAATATGCTGGTTTAAATTCCCAAAAGTTGAATGTCTTAATGTCTAGGTGATTACTATTGTTTTTATGCACATATTTGTGTGCACAGCTGAAACAACATTGTGTATAAATACCGGTACTCTTATTTCGTACACATGTACCTAATTGGCAAAAAGTGTAGATCCAGATGAGCCGGCTCGTGACGAGCCGTCTCGTCAGGATCTACACTTTTTGCAAATATGCCCCCAATGTGGTTTACCGTAATTACCCTAAATATTTGGACACCATTAATTTTCGGAAACCCATAAAACTATATGGTTTCCCGACAACAGTGAGTGTGCCACTATTTATGGTTAATATGGCAGCACTGGTTTCATCACAATAACAATGTATTCCGCCGCAATTTGCTTTGTTCTCAAAACAAATTGTGTCCGAATATTTAGCGTTATTACGGTAAATACTTGTATTTCATGCACATGTACGTATTTGCCCTAATATGGTTTTAAGTGCCGGACAGGTTCTATCGAGTCGTCCGTGTGTCCCTAGCATTGTAACACTAACATTGAACCATGTAAGTCTGTTGGTGTTCATATTATACATGTACTTGAATCTACGTACAGATCTGTGAAAAAATACAATTTTGTTATTAGCATGCAGAGTGCATTGAATTTTTAGAATAGGCAGCCATGAAAACTGTAAAATCTTGTGCAAATATAATTAGTGTATGAATTCTATTGATGCAGTATGAAAAGTTTTAATTCCGAGTCAACGCTGTGAACCGCTTACTGAGTCAATGTGTCGTAACGTGTTTGCAAAAGTCTAACTTCAAATCAACATGTTGGCCCCGCTTCAAATTCTGTTGATAGGCCGTTAAACACCAATAAATCACATCAAATCAGCTGGAAAATTGGTGCTGTCCGCACTATCTGTAAGGTAGATAGTAAATTTTCAGTTGTCCAACTGATGTATTAGCTGGATTCAAACATTGTATTTTGAAATAGAATTTTTGATGATTTTGTTCCAGGAACAAAATCATCAAAAATTCTATTTCAAAATACAATGTTGGTGTGCCATAATAGTATATCATTTTCCATGTGTGTGTAGTTCGCGTTCTGTGTCGGATATCAAGAATGTACATGTATTACACATTTTCTGATGTCTATATGTGGAGAAATATACCGGTGCCGTCATATTTCGCAATTAATTAAACTGTATATTTTACAATGATTACAAACAAGTGCAAGCAGCACAGACGCAAATTATTTCATTGGCAGGTGTATTTGAAATATTTCACACTTGATATTCATGTCTCTAGACCAAAGCTCGACACAATAACCAGACATTGTTAGCTGTTACTGATTCTACTGTTGATCAGGGTATTCTAAATCTATCACATTAAACCCTGATTTTGGGATTCCCCACCCCCCCCCCCATTTGTACAGGTAATATATGGGATTTAGTACTAAACCCATTGACCAGCTGTTGATGGGCCATTAAACCCCAACAAACAAAAAACTATCATATTAAACCATACTCGATCAATCTCACAATGCAAATTTACTATAATTATAATCACTGCTTTCTGGGCTATTGAATCCCATTTCACAATCTCTAGTCAAAAATACTTAAGTCTCCATGTTTCGCAAATTGGTTTTTAGTTGCCTGTATACCCACTTGTATCTTGCTCTCCTTTCTTGTTAAATGCACATATTTATTCATTCAACCAGTCATTCAATCAATCATTGTTTTATTCGCCACAGTTGGCCCTAACTGATACTCTGTTGTGTTGGTGGGCCGTTAAGCACCATTCCATTTTCACCATATACTCTTCGTTACTTGTACATGTACAGTCGAACCCCGCTAAACCGAGTGTCCGGTTTAGAGAGCTTCCACTGTATATGTGTATCGGCCGCCGGCTGTGACAATTGAATATATTGGTCCTAGTGCATGCAGTCACTGAGTTTGATTATAATCTGATCTGTTTGCTGGTGGCAGCCAGCATACTTCAGTGACTGAATTGCGAACAGCGTAGGCCCTGATCAGACTGCGCGGATGCGCAGGCTGATCCGGGGCTATGCTGATCGTAAACATCATAAGGCACCTTTACACAGACACCAGCCCATTTTGCCGGTGGCAGTAAGCCTAGTTCAGTGACTGAATAACAAACAGTGTAGGCCCTGATCATACTGCACCAATGCGCAGGCTGATCTGGGGCTATGCTGGTCGCAATCTTTAGAAGCTACCTTTTGTCAGCCAGCTTCCCATTTATTGGGCAGATATATGCCAACAACAGTTTAACTGTTTTGAATTGAGTCGAACATGTATTTAATTCAAATATTCAAGAATACTTTGATGAAATGTTATAACTAATGTTTGTTTGTGCAGAAATGTACATACTATGTGCTACATGTAAACATTACAAAATAAAAAACTGTCAAATAGTTATTTTTATTCCAACCCCAACAATGTTCACAGGTTACCGATGTCTGCAATTGGTTGGAGTAAATTTAACAATGGATTTCATGCTCTGCAGAATTCCGATATCCCTCGTTTGGCCCTCAGGTACATTTTTGGCTTTCTTGCTACTTGAGAGTTGAATCTGGTTATACAAGTATTATTATTAGTATTAATCATATTACTTTTAGGGAGTGGGGCTAAGTGACTTTGGTGTGAGGACCAGGCACCAGGTCCGGTTATTCTAATATCAGGGCTGAGACTGCCAATCACACATTCTGTTTTGTTGATGAGACTCGACTTAATGCTCCGAAAGGGATTATGGCCTTGAGGTTAGAGCACTGGACTTCAATATCCATTCACTTTCCCCAGCCTTAAATTATGTTAGCTGTTGATAGGCCGTTAAACACAAACAACAACAAACATTTACTTTAATTTTACATGCTCAGAAAGTTTTATTATCCAGGATTTAAAAAATAATTGGTATTGTGTTTATCTTGCAGCGATCCAGTGTGCAGAATGCAACTCACAAGCCCTGGTAGTTGAATTGGGTTGTTGCCCATTATAAAAGTAGTAAGATTATTACTGATCCTACTGCTTTTCGGAAGGGGTCAAGTGACTGGTGTGGCGAGGACCTGGCATCAGATCAAGATTATTCTGATTTCAGGGCTGAATATATAGATTTTTTATGGTAAATATTCAGTTCTGATTTTGGGATTCCCCCCCCCCCCATTATGTACAGGTAATATATGCGATTTACCCATTGACCCAGCCTTAAATGACCTTAGCTGTTGATAGGCCGTTAAAGCCCAACAAACGAACAACTCTACAAGCGATTCAGCTTTACATATGATTGATGAAATTGGGTTTATGGTATTTGTCGCCAGTCTTGCACCTAATCAGCTAGTACTATGACACGGTACGGATCTAGTAACTCAGGAGAGAGAATGTGTATCTGTGCCCGGTTAGTTCAGTTGGTAGAGCGACAGCCTTGTAAGTGGGAGGTGCCGGGTTCGAGTCCTGGGTCGGGTGCATATTTTCTCTGCCTGTTGCATTTGGCGCCCAACGAGGGACCGTGACTGACATATACTCCGAGATTGTCTCACAGATAATCACTGTACCCAATAAATATGTAATTCGACGACGAATTTCAATTTGGCGGGGGAGTATGTCGCGGTACGGATCTAGTAACTCAGGAGAGAGAATATGTATCTGTGCCCGGTTAGCTCAGTCTGTAGAGCGACCGCCTTGTAAGCGTGAGGTGCCGGGTTCGAGTCCTGGGTCGGGTGCATATTTTCTCTTCCTGTTACAACACCAACGCTGCTGCATAATATGTGATTGGTGGTCATGATTGGAGAGATATGGCTTAATGTGTTTTGCAATCAGTGTAGATACAGATACCGTTACTAAACTTTGTACGTAAGTAAATGTAAATTTCACATTAACAATTTTTTCTTGTAAACAACCATTGGATTTTCATTTATTGAGCGTAGGCTGCATATGAGCGCCGGGTCCGCTCCCCCCCCCCCCCCCCCCCGAGTCGAAATACAGCAAGTTAATGAACAAAAAGATTTAGGGTGCTATTCCAAGGTGATTTGAAGTTTGGGAACCATATCAAATGCGTAAATAAGGCAAATAGTATATTGGGCCTTGTAAAAAGAGCATTTACATATATGGATATCGATATGTTCCTTCCATTATATAAAACATTAATACGGCCACATCTAGAATATGCCACAACAGTCTGATCACCACACTTACAAAACTATATTTTTTTGATTGAAAACGTCCAACGGAAAGCAACTAAACTTGTGTACAAAATTACCAATATGACATGAAAACAGATTGAGGAAACTAGGACTGCCTACATCAAGATATCGGAGATCTAGGAACGACGTTATTCAGGTTTTCAAGATCATGCATGAAATCGACAAACTGGACAAAGATATATTCTTCAAATTAGCGATAGATGAAAGGACCAGGGGCCACAACTTTAAACTTGCCAAAGATAGAAATAGGACAAATCAAAGGGCAAACTCATTTTCTCAGAGAGTCGTAAACGACTGGAACGCTCTACCACTATCATGTGGCCAAAGAAAGTCAGTGAATAATTTCAAAGACAACCTAAATGCGGCATGGAAACGACACCCCTTTAAATTTTACTATATCGTGCACACTCCCCCGCGAGGATTAAGTTATGACGAGTGGCTGAGAGGGACTTCTACAAACACATAGTGTTTACCAATGGTTTCGGTAGCAGGTAAATAAAGCAGGTAAATAAATATAAATGTTCACTATTGTTGTTGGCACAGGTGATGGGAACAACTAATCTGATAGTCTGTTGTTACTTGTATAAGATACAAGGTGAGCAACAGGTAAATCAACAGGCTATTCAAATCCCTTGAAATTATAGAAATCGTCACCTGACTGTAACAATTTACGTTGATTATTGTTAAAAATACATTAATCAGCGTTACAGAGCCTACAGGGACCCTCGATAACGACGACTTTTTCCGGAGAGGACTAGGTTACAAATCTAGTGCTGTACCACAGGCGCAAGGTACTCTTACACCCAGTAAACGGCACCGAGACCCGGACTGGTGTATTTTCACAAATATTAAACATCAAACGGAATAGTAAGGTACCGATTTCTATCATATTTACAGATTTTTAAAAGGCACGTCTTTCACTTCGTAAAGTTCGTTCCTAACCTTTAATATCTATATATATATACACCGTCATGTGATTTTTTTTCCCGTCACCTGTGGTTGTTGGCACTGTTCGATCATCGAACAGTTATTCATTGTTAATGTAGAACATACAATTGATAATACTCTCTAATTTAATTTTGAGTTCTTGAACTAGTAGTTCATTGCAGTCAGGCATTGCATTTGCTAAACATGTAACTATTAGTTCACAATTAGTGTATCTCCTGAATTATTGATATAATATTCACAGATCAGACTGGTACGAAATGAACGTCTACGAGATGGAATGTTCAACTGCATCATATAGACGCTTACATTCCATCGAACTTACTCATTCAAAACATGATAAGCGTCTAAAAGATGCCGACGCTGTTGAGAAGGAAGCTTTTTCATGTCTGAGCAGGTAAATTTTGACAACTTCCAACGTTATTGTTTATGTAATGCTAATGTACGTTATATAATCAGATATTATTATATATTTAGTTTCATATTTCGTACGTGTATTGTTCATTTCATGATTTTAATACAGTTAAAATGGATTAATGTAGGCATTTTCATATCATATGGACAGCAGTCGGACAGTACCAGTGGTCGAATATTAATTTAATGTGCTTTGAGCATCCTGAGATTACGAATCACAGATGTGACCAAAGCTAGCGGAAGATTAGCAAAACGATCAACAACAACAACAATTATTTATCTTGCTTTTATTGGTGTTTAGTCTGCTGTCACAGAAACTAATGTAAGTCATTTTCTTGAAAAATATAGCAAATAATATGATGAATGACCCAGATTTCGGCCCCCTTAGATAATCTATGTTACGACTTTGAATCAATTTGCGATACGAACATCGGAAATGCAATCGTTTTCATGTAGATGACGCCAGAGGAAATTCTTCTACATTGTTGTGCTATTATATTTGTTTTTGGTCATATTTAATGCTATTTAAATACCCGCACTGCATTAAATTTGGAAATGGGAAAAATAAGCCACCGTGAACTAAGTTAGGGGGTCGTAAACTACAAAATCTGTAGTCTGGTAAACTGTTACTGAAGATGGAGTACATGACTATGTTTGATTCTGAAGCAAAAAAACAAGACATTCTAGGATATTTATGTATTTACATGACGTACTGTCATTTCGTCTAATTCTGCGCATCGGCTAATGCGCAATTCACGTCAAATTAGCCATGCGTACGTCATAATAAACTATGTGGATTTTGGAATAAACAAGCTGATTAATTGCTACACTGTGGCACACTTTTATCATATTCTGATAGTTTGGTAAAAAGTTATTCCGAATATAGTCAAAATGTGTAAAATCCTCAGACCCTGCTGATGGAATAGCTGTCTTATTTACATGTACATGTACTAAATTAACTGTTAAACGAAGAAACTAACCTGCCATGATGTCACTGGATAGTTCTGCTTCAAGTTTAATACCAATTTTGCTATGCTGATCCAGTATGCTGCTCGCCATTTTGTTTACACTACCAGATGCGCAGCATTAGCTGAAACAAATGTGACGTTGCAAACACAAACACGCATGTGATGTCATACATTACACAATTTATGTCACTTACTGACATCAGAACGTTATGACATTTTACCTGCACAAATGTTTTTGAACTGCGTTGAATATTCAGGAAAGTTTGACCGAATATGGAGATGGTAATGCCATATAAATGTGTTTGGAACGGAGAATTAGCCGACACCATTGTATATGCGCACCCTCATAAACCTACAAGTGAGTGATCTCATTAGTGACAAATATACATGACGAGTAACCAATCAATACTACATGTGTGCCAACTACAGCCTGAAAGCTTAGAAGATTGAAGATCGGATAGTCGAGAATTTTATTTCATACATGGTTTTCATACATCTGATGATACTCTATCGTGCTATAGCAAATCCATGGCCCACCGCCCATCCCTTACTCTAAGGTCAAGGTCACAAACTTAGCACATTCATAAACTTAACGTTGGGGTAAATGTCTTATAACATCTGTTTTCTTTCATTGAACACCTTGATATTTCATTCATGCATTCCTCAGATGACCCTCTATCATGCTGTAGCAAATACATGACTCACCACCCAACCCTTACCCCAAGGTCAAGGTCACAAACCTAACACATTCATAAACTTAACTTTGGGGTAAATGTTGTGTAACTTCTGTTTATTTACAGGGAATACCTTCATATTTCATACATGCATTCATCTGATGATACTCTATCGTACTATAGCAAATCCATGACCCACCCCACCCCTTTCCCCCAAGGTCAAGGTCACAAACATAGCACATTCATAAACTTAACGTTGGGGTAAATGTCTTATAACATCTGTTTCCTTTCATGGAACGCGTTGATATTTGATACATGCATTCATCTGATGATACTCTATTGTGCTATAGCAAATCCATGACCCACTGCCCACCCCTTACCCTAGGGTAAATGTCACAAACTTAGCACATTCATAAACTTAACATTGGGGTAAATGTCTTATAACATCTGTTTCCTTTCATGGAACGCCTTGATATTTCATACATGCATTCCTCAGATGACCCTCTATCATGCTGTAGCAAATCCACGACTCACCACCCAACCCTTACCTCAAGGTCAAGGTCACAAACCTAGCACATTCATAAACTTAACGTTGGGGTAAATGTTGTGTAACTTCTGTTTATTTGCAGGGAATACCTTCATATTTTATACATGCATTCATCTGATGATACTCTATCGTACTATAACAAATCCATGACCCACCTCCCACCGCTTTCCCCAAGGTCAAGGTCACAAACTTAGCACATTCACAAACTTAACGTTGGAGTAAATGTCTTATATCATCTGTTTCCTTTCATGGAACGCCTTGATATTTCATACATGCATTCATCTGATGATACTCTATCGTGCTATAGCAAATCCATGACCCACCCCTTACCCCAGGGTCAAGGTCACAAACTTAGCACATTCATAAACTGTACGTTGGGGTAAATATCTTATAACAACTGTTTCCTTTCATGGAATGCCTTGATATTTCATACATGTATTCCTCAACCCACCACCCAACCCTTACCCCAAGGTCAAGGTCACAAACTTAGCATGTTCATAAACTTAATGTTGGGGTAAATGTTGTGTAACTTCTGTTTCGTTACAGGTCACAAACTTAGCACATTCATGCATGCATTCCTCATGTGAATAGCTATCATGCTGTAGAAAATCACCAGCTTACTGCATTCATAAACTTAACGTTCATAAACTTCTGTTTTCAGGGAGTGCATTGATATTTCATACATGCATTCATCTTAATATGCTATATTATGCTATAGCAAACCCACAACCCACCTTGCACCACTGACCCCAATGTCAAGGTCCACCGCACGCCCCTTAACCCAAGGTCAAGTTATATAATATTCATGTTTTTTTATGAAACTGTGCCAAGTTTGAGTGAAGGCTGCCAACAGGCGAGCTTCATTGTCTTCTGACAACTCTTGTTCCTTATTAAATAGGAAACAAGTGATAAAAAAAAAAAAAAAAAAAAAAAAAAAATCACTTATTCGAGCTGCAAAAAGCAATCATTGTTCAACTAAGTAACTGTTCAACTGTATTACAGTATTTCCAATTAGAAAATTAATGCATATTTTCTCATTGCTGTGCATATTTTGTACTCCCACTTTTGATAATCAATGCGTATTCTGCTGAGATAAGTGTGTCAATATGCCAATATGCACCTTATCTGGAGCTCTGTCTTCAGTCTCAAAACTTGTATGCTCTGCCTTGGTTGGAAGCTGTAGCTTGCGCTGGCCGATTTTTCCCATGGCCACATTTAACACATGGCAAGAAATCATGGCAGATTTCCTGACAGGCGTGTTTGTAGACTATAGTCTGCATAGTCTACATGATCTACACATATTACAACTATTTACAATGTTAAATGCATTAATGTTGGTGGCTGTATACAAATGTGTGTATTTGTGGGTGTTTTAGCAATATTTTAACTAAAAGGTTGTAGTCAAATTTTCATGTTTGCATATTACAGTATAAAGAAGCACCATTGTTTGTCTACATGGAAGAGTCCATACCAGATACTTAGGTGGGAAAAGGTTAAAAGTTTTAGAAGCTATTGTCAATACCATATGGCAATGTTTTCACCATGTACCCCATATGTGTCCCATCAACCCTTTCAACAGTGTAGATCCAGATGAGCCGGCTCGTAACGAGCCGTCTCATCAGGATCTGCACTTTTTGCAAGTCATTTTCATTTTTTTTTAGAAAAGAAAAACACCCCCCTTCTCATAAATGATCATATTTTTTTTGTAACTCGAGGATTGATCCTTAAATTAACACATCACAGTCAATTGCAGTTACTTAGGGTTGAAAGGGTTAAGACCTAACTCACCACCGACCCAATGGCTGACGATACCCAGAAGGACGGAAGTGACTCGGACTGGGACAGCACTCTGGAATTCACGTCTCCAAACCACAAGCCTGTGCCGATATCGCAGCAGCTACATATGGAGATAGAGGACGAGGAGTCAGCCCTGTCTGACGAAAGTGACGTCGAACAGGACCGGTCTAGGCAAGATGTCATCAGAAATGGTACGTAGTGGATCTATGCTGGCCACATACATGACTTCGGAATCTCATTCTGATCCAGGTGTGGTTGGTCGGTCCATCAGTGTTTTATCTACAAATTTTCGCCAGTGAGTCAAAATTACCATTTTTAAAATATCAGTGAGTCATTCTATGGAAAAATGATAATATTTCAGAATTTCAGAGTCAAATCTGTAAAATGTGGGTATTTAACTCGTGGTGCGGAGGTAGATAAAACACTGGGTCCATAGTGAATCGGATCTAATTTCAAAGTTGAGCTGGTAATTGTGACATATATTTCTTATTGTTATGCCTCAACAATGATGCTAGGTATTTATCAGGTAACCTGTCCTGTATTGACCGAATACATACTGACTGATAATATATTGTTGTATCAGCATTGACCTGATACAATCATCCGTGTTACAACGATGTGAAAACTGACGTTCCATTGGTCGGATGACGTCACATGAAGTTAGCGAATGACGTCCGTATAATGACGCAATATAAACAAGTCCGCATTCTGTCCATAGATAACGACATCATATGTGGTCATTTTCGAGCATAAAATGTTACCTGATAAATAGAATACCAGGCCAGTGTCTTTTGATATCAAGTTTATCAGACTCGGCTCGGAAACGGTAGGAATTCCTTGGCAAGCTTCGGAATTCCTATGTGTTTCCTAGCCTTGCCTGATAAACATAGCCTGGTATTCTCTATGTATGCAGTGAGAATCTTGTTTTACAGAGCTCCAGATAAGTTTTGTATCTAAAATGTATTATCTCCCAATATTTCAAATTCAATGCGTATTTTACTTTTACAAATGTATTATTGATTTATTTTTTAATATTACATAGGGAACAAATGATTAAAAAGAAAACAAATTTGAAAATTCACTTATTTGAGCTGCAAAAAGCAAACACTGTTTGCTTTTTGCAGCTCAACTAAGTAAATTTTCAACTTTATTACAGTACTTTCACTACTCAATTTGAAAATCAATGCATATTTTCACATTGCTGCGAGTATTTTGTACTCGAGAGCAACGCAATATGCCCCCCTTGCTATCGCATAGGGGGCATAATAATCAATGCATATTCTGCAATACACACCTTATCTGGAGCTCTGGTTTTATGTAGTCCTGAAGCCCAAGGAGCCCACAAGCCAAAGCAGGTCTATAGAACTGAAAGAAAACAACATTAATACCGCAAAGAAGCAACAAGCAGATCGCAGACGGCCACAACAGCAACAGAGGTATCATTTGACTGACAAAAAACAACCTCAATATTCAAATTGCCTATAAATCTCATGGACTATGCAGTATAATTCATTATAATTCAGTACATATAGACTTTCTCATATTACTTCATAATATTGTCTTCAGTCACAAAATCTGAGATAAATGTACTTACTCAGAGATATAACATCTAAAATAAAAGAACAAATAAAGTATGCCCTAAATTTTGACTCGGTAGATCAGGGAGTCATATAGCTACAATAATTCACCTCCGATATGTTATCTACGGCTACAATTTGACCCATTCAAAAATGTGAGCAACCGAAGTGCTAACCCAAACCTGTTGCATGTAGGTCAAAATTTAATAAACTGTATATTTCATACCTTTAAGCAAATAATCTTTGATGTAGAACTAGTAAATTGCCAAAGATAATAGAACAGGTTTTCCCATGGAAGCCATCTTTTCTCTTGTTGTTGTTCAACATTCAACATGATGAAATGAAGCTTTCAAATTTACAAGATATACATGTAAATGTCAGATAAACACCCTGGCACGGTAAAATAACCAATTTCTGCATGTGTATGTTCTTTATTAATAATTTATTGATACAGCTTTGACAATTTTATATCGCTAACATATCAAACACGCCGGATAACCGATTGCAAAAATCACTGTTCCATGTGTTACATTAAAGAGATGGGGTTAAATTGCTACCCTCGCGAGAGGTATGGAGCTGGGTAGCAATTTTGTTTCTAGGAGTCATATAGTGGTTGGACTGTGTGTCCGGTTGAGACGTTTACCGGAGTATCTCCAATCTGCAGCCGGGAGATTTATGTACCGACAGGCCACATTTTCTTGTTAAAATGTAATATTTGTCCTGTTGTCTGACATGACAGTGCTCCAGATAAGCTGCGTATTTGCGTAAATACCCAATTAAAATTGTCAAAAACCCAATTGAAATCAGAAGTAGCGAGTATCAAAAAGCAATAAAAAATATGTACCTTTATCATGCTGCAGAAAACAATAAACAGACCACAGATAGAGCATATTTTTCTTATTTTCCATGAAAACACATCTTGGTATTTCATTAGAATTGTCTCCAAGGAGACAATTCTAATGAAATGCCAAGACATGTTTTCATTTCGAAGCAAACCATTCAATAATTGCTGTCTGTTGATGTGTAAACAGTAGTGTGATTTTATTTTACCCAATTAAAATTTTTAAATACCCAATTGCTTCAGAAACTACTCAATTACTAATTCCTTATCTGGAGCCCTGCTTAGAGCATGGTTCGTCCGCATGTATGAGGAGATAATCCGCGAGCTTCAGTGAGCAGACGTATGGACATACAGATGGACATACGATATAGGGCAAGCCTAATGCTTTTATATGCCCCCGCCACCATTCTGTGTAGACAAAAAGCAAGGTATATAAATTAAAAACATCAAGTAATGCTTTGCCACACACATTAACCATCAAACCGCCACTCACAACAATTGTCGTATGCTATTGCTTTTATATCTTGCCTTGTATCTCAATAAAAACATGGTTTGACAGCACTTCAGAATCATTTCCAATGGAAATGATTCTGAAGTACTGTCAAAGCATGTTGTAAATTATTCTAAAGTGTTGTCAAAGCATGTTTTTGATGATAACATTTTTAAATACCCAATTGCTTCTGAAATGATGGAGTGACAATACTCAATTACAAATTCCTTATCTGAAGCCCTGCATGAGTAAAATTGTCCAATCACCATTTCTCCAGTCACAGCCACATGTCAAGCTGATACTGCGGTGTATGAGAATTTATGTGTGTTTCAGACGAGACATTCCTGCCAATCAGACGCCAGAGGAGGCGGCACCACCATACAACTTCAGGGAAGCAGTCAATGGTGAGTAGATTCAGGCTAAAACTTGTCTCACTGTGTCGATGCACATTCAGTAGCCTAAATTTCATCAAAATTGCAAAGTATACTTTTCTGGCAAAGTGTACTTTGAAGGAGAAATATTCAATTTTAGGATAAATATATTAATTTTTATTATACTGAATTTATTACATTATCACAGCCATTTTGGCTGTGATAATGTAATAAATTCAGTATAATAATTCTTCATACCGCTACTTTTAATCAACAAATATATGCAGTCGTTAGTTCTATACAAAATAATGCATTTCAGGAAAAATAAATGATTACTCCCTCAAAGTATACTTTGCTAGAAAAGTATACTTTACAATGTTGGTGAAATCGGCTACTGGTCTGCTGTCTGTTTCACGAAACCTACACAAATTATACGGCTATATAAACAATGCAAAAACATTTATTTTTTCGATAATATTAAATTTTATAAAAAAAATTAGAATGAGACCCCGAAATTTTGACCCCGGATGAGTGATCAGTTAAAAGGACCCCTGGTCAATTTTCAACATTTGTCGACCGTTTATTAATGACCCACCTACATGAAAAATTGACCCGGAACATATATCAACTTTGAAAAGGGAAAAATCTGATACCAACAGTCGGATCTTATTTCAACGTCGAAAACTGACCCCAATAGTCGGACCATATTTCAACATTGAAAACTGCCATTATATTTTTGGACATTCTCGTTGATAATATATATATTCTCCATTACCAGGTGGCATTACCCCAGAGCCCGGTGGAAGAGGACCCCCGGGGAAGGAGAGGAAAGGTAACACGTACGACGTCGACCCCACCCCGACCCCGACCCCCAGGGGAATCCCCACCCAGCAGGGTAGCTTAAGGAGTAAGTTCACTATACTTTGTACAACTAAAATGTTTGTAAGTGAAAATTTAGGAGTGTCTGTAAATTTCAATTGATGGATTTACATTTATTGAACATAGCTAGGCTGCATATGCAGCCTATGCTCAATAAATGTAAATCCAATAATTATTCACAAGAAAACATTGTTAATGTGAAATTTACAGACTATCATAATTTTGCACTTACAAATATTTTAGTCGAAACGGCCCCCTGGTGTTCACAACGATTATCCATTATAATTGAACTTTCATTGAACTGATTCAGAGCTCCAGATAAGGTGCGTATTTCACACACGTATTTTAGCAGAATACGCACTGATTATCAAAAGTGGGAGTACAAAATACTCACACCAATGTGAAAATACGCATTGATTTTCAAATTGAGTAGTAAAAATGTAATAAAGTTGAACTTTTCTTTGTTGAGCTGCAATGCTTTTTGCAGCTCAAATAAGTGGATATTTATTTTGTTTTGATTTTTTTTTTGTCGCGCCCGCTTGCGGAAAGCGTGATATAGTCGGCACTTTGGCGTACGTACGTACGTACGTACGTACGTACGTGTGTCCGGTTAAAGTTTTTGGTTAATAAGTTGTTTGGTTAAGTTTTTTGGGTAAAGTTTTTGGTTAAGTTCTTTGGTTAATGTTTTTGGTTAAGTTTTTTGGTTAAGTTTTTTGGTTAAAGTTTTTGGTTAAAGCTTTTCGTTATGCTATATCTCTGCAACTGCTTTGCCCATTACCTTGAAACTTCACATGGGTGTTTATCATCATCTATATTTTCATTCTACCCCCCTTCCTGTGCGGCCCCTGTGCCCAATGTCAAGGTCAAATGACTTTGAAGTTTTTGATTAAATTGTTTTTTGCGCCTGCTTGCGGAAAGCGCGATATAGTCGGCACTTTGACGTACGTACGCGTGTCCGGTTAAAGTTTTTGGTTAAGTTTTTTGGTTAAAGTTTTTTGTTATACTATATCTTTTTTTTAGTGTCCATGCCTCGCCACAAGGCGTGACATGCAGGCCGCGGCCATCTAGTTATCATTTGTTCCCTATTTAATGAGGAAGAAAATCATTAATACATTTGTCAAATACACATTGAATTTGAAATTTCTTTAGATACAAAACTTGTCTGGAGCTCTGCTGATTTTTATGCCCCACCATGACAGTGGAGGGGGCATTTAGTGTTGCCCTTATCTGTCCCATCCAGTTCGTCCGTCCGTCACAACTTGTAAAACTTTTAAACCAAAATACATGAAGACCCCGGGTCATGGATTATCTCCCCCTTTTGAAATTTCACAATGTTGCCTTGTAACTTTTAAACTGTAATGCCGGAGGTTTGATACTTGGCGTGTAGATGCAGCAAGTGAATTATATATTTTTATTCAACACTGGGCCATGCATTATCTCCCCATATTGGACATTGCAATTTTGCCTTGTTTCTATCAAAGCCGTGTCACATGGTACTGTAGAACCTCTCTAAACCGGACACCCTGTGACCCCAGCGTGTTTAATTTAGGGCTTCACTGTAATTTATTTCATTGTCATGTCTGTTCATGATTGAAAATTACAAAAAAGTTTCATCGAGTGCTTAATTATAGTGGAAACTCTCTAAAGCCGGACACCCTGGGGACCTCCCCAGGGTGTCCGGTTTAGAGAGGTTCTACTGTAGTCGTAAAAACTAAAATTATTCCAACTTTTCATAAAATTGAACTGACAATTGTAGAAAAGTGTGGTGTAGGACAACATATTCAGAGCTCCAGTTAAGGTGCGTAATTTGGAGGTAAATTTCTTATTTCTCCATCAAAAATGGCAAGTTGGGAGTGCTTTAGAATCGTCTCAATGAGACGATTCTAAAGGACTCCCAACTTGCCATTTTTGATGAAGAAATAACAAAAGTTCACCCCAAGTTGGTCAAATTACGCACCTTAACTGGAGTGCTGATATTTTCAGTTGCAATTTTCAGATGCTGAAATGTCAACATTTTAATGCTGATTTGTACTCCCTCAGTTGTAATTGAATGCTGATTTTTACTCCCTCAGTTGTAATTGAATGCTGATTTTTACTCCCTCAGTTGTAATTGAATGCTGATTTCCTGAGTTTCAATGCTGGTTTCGTGATGCTCAATGCTGATTTACCACAAAAATATGCTTATCTGGAACTATGCTAATTCAATGTTGAGGGATTCAGTGTTTATCACATCAACTAACTCCACACACACACTTTCTAATGAGGGTGTGTCTATTCCAGCGAATCAGCCATCATATACCATAGGCGGCGGAACCGGAAAATTATGGGGGGGGGGGGCCCAGTCTTGAGGGCCCGATGTTGCTAGTAGGGTCCGAGGGCATGCCATTTCCTGTATTCTCAGTGCCCAAAGCGCCCGATGTTGCTAGGGTGTCCGTGGGCATGCTCCCCCTGAACATTTTTAAATCTAAGAGGCGTGAAACGCCATTTCCTTATTCTCAGCAAGTTTGAGGATGAGAATATGTGCTTTATTACTGAATTATTGAGGGGGCTAGGCCTCCCCAACAAAATTATTGCCCCCCCCCCCCCTCACTTTCGCTGCCCCTGTGTACTACAATCTCTGTAGATGTAGAGAGATTTCACAGCACAGTGCAACCTTGCCAGGGCCAGACATTAAAACTCAGGCATAGGAAATTTCCGGATTAATCCGGAAATCCGGATTTGAGGTCTCAGGGACCACTTTTGTGAATCTTGTAAATCCGTTGAGAATGGCGATAAAAAATTACAATTTTCGAAAAAAAAATATTATTTTTTTTTCGAAAATTGTAATTTTTTTTATCGCCATTCTCAACGGATTTACAAGATTTTTTTTTGAATTGCCGATTCTTTTATTTTCCCCCAGCGGAATCCCTGTTATACATGTACTGACTTCTTGTTGCAAGTATTATTTTAAATTGAAATGGATTATGTTGCCAATTTTCCTAATTATAGCATATTTTTTTCAGGGGAAAATGTGATCTGTTTAATGCTAAATATACCTCAGAATGAAGCACAGAGCATCTAGAATTGAACAAAAATTATGGGGGGGCGGGGGGGGGGGCATGCCCCCAGACCCCTCTAGCAAATCGCAGCGCAATCCGCTGCTCAAATAAATTTTCAGGATTGGGGATAGTGTTCCACTCCCATGCCTGAAAACTGGTTGTGTGGTACGAGGCCAGTAGTTCTATCACAGGACCAGTATAAATTGCAAGCTTGTGGTCCTCCTGGCTATTGAAAAAAAAAATTCCTAATAAATTATAATAATTTTGCCTCAAATGTCTTAAAAACATCAGAAAAAAGTTTCTGACAAAGAAAAATGAAAACATACCTCTAGACCGCTACTCACAACAATTGTTGTCTGCTGTTGCTTTCGTATCTTGCCTTATTTCTCTATAAAACATGTTTTGACAGCACTGAAAATAAACAACATTACTACTGGTCTGACAAGTAACCTGAAAACATTAAAATATGTCATATTTAAAGCTTGAAATTTGCACTGCCCAAAACGATAGTACACGTACTGTCTGTTTCACGAAAGCTGCCCAAATTTTACGGCTATATAAACAATTAAAAAACAAGATTTATTTTGATAATATTAAATTAAAGGGAAATTTAAGAATGAGCCTTCTTTTTATTTCGTGAAATTTTGTCAAATATTGATTTTATTGCGAAAAAACAATTTCCCCATGTTAAATCCCCATAGACATCTTCACGGAGTGAAGATGTCTATGGGGATTTAACATGGGGAAATTATTTTGAATTTTAGAAACACTGGACCGATTTTTAAAATTTAACTTTTGTTTTCTTAGTTATATCATATCCAAGCTATCTAGTCAGGTTTCGCAGTCAATTTCAATTTTGTTTCGTTTTTTGACTCCTCCCACACTTCCTTACCACTTTTTCCCCCATGTTAAATTCCCATAGACAAATTAATTTTTCGTAATAAAATCAATATTTGACCGAATTTCACGAAATAAAAAATCAAAAAAAATATTGTTTTTGAATTGTTTATATGGCCGTAAAATTTGGGTAGCTTTCGTGAAACAGACTATAGGTTTCTTATCTGAATCAATTGAATCATTACATGCATGTTCTATGCACCATGGAACATGGGATTTTGTGACTATTGGCATCATATACCAGTAGCCTATTTCACCAACATTGCAAAGTATACTTTCCTAGCAAAGTATACATTTGTACTTTGAGGGAGAAATTTTCAATTTAAGGATAAATTTATTAATTTTTATTATACTGAATTTATTACATTATCACAGCCATTTTGGCTGTGATAATGTAATACATTCAGTATAATAATTCTGTTTTAATCATCAAATATATGCAATCATTAGTTCTGTATGAAATAATGCATTTCGGAAAAATCAATGATTACTCCCTCTAAGTATACTTTGCTACATAAGTATACTTTGCAATGTTGATGAAATAGGCTACAGCCATTCACTATCTTGTTTCCAAGACATTAGTCCTTAGACCGCTATCTTCATTTTTTTGTCGTCTGCTGTTTATTTTATATTTTACAGTTTTATCATCAAAAACATGCTTTGACAGCACTTTAGAATAATTTACAACATGCTTTGACAGCCCTTTAAAAAACCCATGTGACCTTACCTGGTGTGGGATCTTGGGACAACTTGATTACCACCACTGACCTTAACTAACCTCTGTGACCTTCAGGTATGTGGACGTGGGATGACTGGCCATGACTAACAACTATGACCTTTAGATGTGGAGTCATGAGATTAATGACCTTGACAAACCATTGTGACCTGGCATGGATGGGGCCATGGGGTGACTAGTCCTTTAACTGACCATGACTAACTTTTGTGAACTTCAGGCATGGGGTCGTGGGACGACTAACCTTGACTAACCTTTGTGAACTTCAGGCGTGGGGTCGTGGGACGACTCTGACCTTGACCAGGATGAGAAGACACTGAGGGAGCTGGGTGCCAACTTTCGTCGGGAGAAACAAAAGGAAGATGAACAGAAGCAGCGAGACCGAGAAATTGAAGGTATAATATACTGTCATAAATAGAGGATCTTACATGAGTGATCATTTCATATATTTATTAAACAATTTAGTCACTGATTGCATATTTAAAGAGTTTCTACCATTTGATATCATCACAAATGTTAGATTCTATTTATTGCATAAGCACATCATACAAATAAGCTGTAGTGTTCACGAAACCTGTTTTCTGTAACGAGCTAATTGGCATTTTTATTACACTAGTGTATTACACTTGGTTATTACACTGTGTTATTACACTGTGAACAGTAATTTTATGTAATAAAGAAGAATACCAATCTAGTGTCGTTTCATATCAGGATTATGAGGCAAGGCTAGTAAATGTGTAGGAATTCCGAGGCTCACCATTGAATTCCTACCATTTCCAAGCCGAGCCTGGTATTCTATTTTCAGGTAACGTTTTATACTGGCCGATGGTTAACGCATTTCATGCCGAGGATACACCATTTTGTTTCTGGAAAATCCTAAATATTTTCTTTATATGAGCTCAGAAATATATGTTGTGACCACCATTTGAACCGTCTCGTCGAGACGGTTCAAATGAGTGGTCACAACATATACTTTCATTGAGAAATAACAAAAATAAAAATAAAATATTTAAAAAAATTCATACCTGTAAATGTGTATTCCGTATGCAATGGGTTAAATATAAAATAATTTTTGTTAAAACGAGCAATGATTTGTGTACTTTGTCATGTGACGCCGTTCACAAATGAATATTTCAATATATTGTAACCCGGGAAGTTAAAGGTACATGCCCACTCAGTAAGCACAAAATGTTCTTTATAGGAATTAAATAAGTGTATAATTGTGTCACTATTCCACCAGTTCTAAAAATTACAAGTGCCTGGAAAACAGATATAATCATTTAGTAATATTTATTTTACTGATAATGACGCGCGTTGGTATCGGGCTATTTTCATATGCAAATGAGGCATGATATTTTTTACTTATTTATACTAATGAAATGCGTTGTGTGAAAAAATAATATTTTACAGATACATGTAATAAAATACATATAATAAATATTAATGTCCGTTAACATTTTAATGAAACATGGTTATCGCCCCTGATATCAGTGTGAAAATTTTCGCCTAAAATAAAATGTATAAAAATGCCAATCAATACGTGGGGTAATGGTGAATGAATGTTTGTTTTGCCAGAAAATGTCATACGTACAGAATATACAAAAGTATCTGTATCACTATATTATAACCTACTGCGTGGGCATGTACCTTTAACATAATTTATCCAATTTTGATATTACAGAGAGGCGGTTGTAGTAGAGAGGTGACATTCAAGTTAAATTTGCATTATTTGTGTTATGGTACTGGGGCCCGTTTCACTAAACTTCGTACGACTAAAATGTTCGTAAGTGCAAATGTAGGACCGTCTAGAAATTTTAATTGATGGGTTTACATTTATTGAGCATAGGCTGCATATGCAGCCTATGCTCAATAAATGTAAATCCATCAATTGTTTACAAGAAAATATTGTTAATGTGAAATCTACAGACTATCATAATATTACACTTACGAACATTTTAGTTGTATAAAGTTTAGTGAAACGGCCCCCAGAACTTCATATAGGGAGAAAGTGTGTGTCTGTGCCCAGTTAAATCAGTCGGTAGAGCGGTGGTAGGTAAACCAGAGGTCCTGGGTTCGAGTCCTGTTGTCGGGTATGCATTTTTATCACCCGAAAATGTACCAAAAATATGGAATTAAGTGATCAATTGCAATTTGGCGGGCGAGTATGACACGGTATGTAACTCACTATGGGGAGATTTATGATAAGAAATATCCACAATGTTATAGAGAGATTTGTGATAAGAAATATTCACAATGTTATAGAGATATTTATGATAAGAAATATCCACAATGTTATAGAGAGATCTATGATAAGAAATATCTACAATGTTATAGAGAGATCTATGGTAAGAAATATCTACAATGTTATAGATATATGATAATAAATATCTACAATGTTATAGAGAGATCTATGGTAAGAAATATCTACAATGTTATAGAGAGATATATGATAATATATACAATGTATAGAGAGATCTATGGTAAGAAATATCTACAATGTTATAGAGAGATCTATGGTAAGAAATATCTACAATGTTATAGAGAGATCTATGATAAGAAATATCTACAATGTTATAGAGAGATCTATGGTAAGAAATATCTACAATGTTATAGATATATGATAAGAAATATCTACAATGTTATAGAGAGATCTATGATAAGAAATATCCTTGATGTATAGAGAGATATGATAATATATCTATCATGTATAGCAATGTTATAGAGAGATTATGGTAAGAAATAATATCTACAATGATTATTAGCGAGATCTATGGATAATGAAAATATTCTACAATGTTATAGAGAAGATCTTTGATAAGAAATATCTACAATGTTATAGAGAGATCTAATGATAAGGAACATATTCCAATGTTATAGTTGAGATCTATGTAAGAAATATCTACAATGTTATAGTTATTTGATAAGAAATATCTACAATGTTATTGAGAGATCTAATGATAAGAAATATCCTTGAATTGTTATAGGAGTGATTTATGAATAAGAAATATCTTACAATGGTAATAGGAGAATCTAATTTGGTAATAAATATCTACAATTGTTATCGAATATGATAAGAAATTTCTTATTACTTAAATGTTAGAGAGAGGAATATATGATAGAGTATATACAATGTTATAGAGAGATCTGGTAGAAAATATCTACAATTGTTATGAGAGATATGGTAAGTCTACAATGTTATAGAGAGATCTATGGTAAGAAATATCTACAATGTTATAGAGAGATCTATGATAAGAAATATCTACAATGTTATAGAGAGATCTATGGTAAGAAATATCTACAATGTTATAGAGAGATCTATGATAGAAATATCTACAATGTTATAGAGAGATCTGGTAGAAATATATGTTATAGAGAGATCTATGGTAAGAAATATCTACAATGTTGTAGAGAGATCTATGATAAGAAATATCCTTGATGTTATAGAGAGATCTATGGTGGAGGACCCCCCACCCACCAACCGGTCAGATACGACGTGGAAGAGCTGGGCCGGTGCTAAGTTTGGCAAAAGACAGAAATCCAACCAGGGCAGTCCGGTACGACAATACTACATTATTTAAAGAATACCAGGCTAGTGTCTTTTGATATCAAGTTTATCAGGCAAGGCTAGGAAACGTGTAGGAATTCCGAGGCTTGCCGAGGAATTCCTACCGCTTCCGAGCCGAACCTGATAAACTTGATATCAAAAGACTCAAGCCTGCTATTCTATTTATCAGGTAACGTTATAGGCTCGAAAATGACCACAGATGACATCGTTATCTATAGACAGAACGCGGACTTATTTGCATTGCGTCATTACACTGACGTCATTCGGTAACGTCACGTGACATCCGACCAATGGAACGTCGTAACCCGGATGTTTGTGTCGGGTCAATGCCTGATACAACAATATGCACACCGATATTTTGCAGACGGTGCGATTGACGATGCGCGATACTGATATTCAATTTGATACGTTTTTCACAATTCAATGGTTTGGAATCCCAATTATGCTATAAATTATTGTGCAAAATTTGATTATTGGGCAGAATATACACAAACGATGTTGGTTTCAGTGCCAGAAAGGATAAGGTAAATCCGGTGAATTTTTTTCTAACTTTTTGGTCTTTTGGATGAGACTTGATACCAAGTCTCTACATAACCTTAGCTGATGCTGGGACGTTAACCCTTCCTACGCTGTTGACGGAAATTGCCGTCTGCTGTTTTTCATTTTTGCTTTAATTCTTAACAAAAAACTGGTTTTGACAGCACATGAGAATCGTCTCCCGTGGAGACGATTCTCATGTGCTGTCAAAACCAGGTTTTTGTCGAGAAATATTGAAAATAAAACATTTCCAGCAGACGACAGCAATTAATTTAGCGTAGTAAGGGTTAAACACTTTTACTTTTTTTCTTCTTAATTTTTAGTCTCACTTATTTCCATAGCCAGAATAAATATTATTGTATAAGGTTGGACAATGTCCAGCCGTGGGTAAACTTCCACAAACGTTATTATTATATGACTAAGTATTTCAGTCATTCTCATTGGCCGAAACACGGCCACGTGATTATCTACAAATTGAATGTAGACCTCTGAACGGTTTGTTTACACGAATAAGTACTCTCGGAGAGCGAGACCGGTCCGAGATGTGTTTATTCATGTAAACAAGCCTATTGTTCACCTGTTTAGAGCGCATGCGTAAATCTGACACAGGTAATTGTTATTGTGTTTACACTGTTAGTGACTATTCCTGATTTTCTGAATATTCGTAGCAAGGTTCATATATTAAAACAATTATTATAGGAATGAATGGCCTTTTTGTGGAATTTATCGGGGTATAAACTTGGAAGAGTCGCGGGAATACTGGACGAAGGCCGGAAGGCCTCGTCCAGTATTCCCCCGACTTTTCCAAGTTTATATCCCCGATAAATTCAACAAAAAGGCCATTCATTCCTTATAATTCCAGCATTTGAAATAAATCCATCAAGAAAATGTGTGTTATTTTCCGTTTTCTTAAGAATTATTTTAACTGCGGAAAGTAGTTCGGCATATGGGAGTTTACTGGGATATAAATTTTGGACAGAGACTTGCTACGGGCCAATCAAATGTTAGGGAATTGTGTAAATATTTTTGTGCTGGAATTATAGTCTTTTGACAAGACAATAATTGTATATTGTTACATTTCCGTCGGAAATATCATGCAATTTGAGCACTTATGTCGTACTTTCGGTACTTTGATTAATCTGCTCTATTCAAACAGCTGATTTACACATACATATTCCGGGGCCACATTACACATCGTGTGATGCAGCCGCATCAATTTCAAAAGTTTACTGTGACCGTTGTGAACTGGTCTGGGGATGTACGGCACATTCTAGTTACGTCAGGAGACACATACATTACGTAGGTGTGTTGACTTGGCCCCGGAATGAGCATTGTCTACAGTCATGGTCAAACAGTTCGCGCTGTAGAGATTGAACACGGCTGTGAGCGGTGTTGAACAACGGCAGTCCTGTAACAATATATGTTTATGTACAGTAGTAAACTATATGTTTTAAACCCAATCAATAAATCAAGCAATAAATCAAGCAACCGATCAGTTGATGACAATGAGATGTTTTTGTTGTTAAACAGGAAGATATGAGTGAGGTTAATGTGAGTATCAGTTAAAACTATCATCGTCTATTTGCGTCCATGCATGGCATTATATGCATTTTACATCTGTAATATTTATGAGCAAAATTGATATTATATGCATTTTACATCTGTAATATTTATGAGCAAAATTGATCTTACTGTAAATGATGAAAATCAGTTGATATACCAATTTTGAAATGTAATTTATGCATGTACAAGGTGCATGATCACGTGGTTATAACAACAACAACAACAGTGGCTGAAAGTGTTGAAATCTTGCCCACTCGAAAGTAAGTATTATTTTATATTTTCCTTAATATGAAACGGATTTCGATGAAATATGGCAACACAAACGCGTCTTCATAAGCTGCATTTGGTCGTCCAGGGAGTTCAGCACAGACTTATGGCGTTTTTGCGAAGAATTGATTTCCGTGTCTACTGACACGGAATTCGATTCTTCGCAAAAGCGACAGAAGTTTGGGCAAAAGTACAGAGACCACCAAATGCAGATTAACAAGACGAATCTGTTGCGCCATATTTCATCAAAATCTGTTACGTAATAAGGACAATATAAAAGAATACATACTTTGAATCTGTAAATTTCAGTACTTGTTGTTGTTAGTACCATGTGATCATACACCTTGATGTACCGGTAAATGCATAACAGTTTTCAGTATATTACTATCAACATCATACAAAATGTATACATATCTTTGCATGACTATCTTTGCATGGCTGAGATATACTCAGACTGACAATGTCTCGTTACCAGTGTTCTAATTGGGCTAGTGTGTTTTGAGATTTTTTGATACACTAAACCGGACACGCAGGCAGTCTGTATATCCTTCATTGTATGGGTTTCATTGGTGTATATTTATGATGATAATGCCTGTTGAAGTTCACAAAGCACAGCCACATACCTTGACATAGTCAAATGTGACTATTATGTCTGATTTACAGTGGAACATCTCTTAAACCAGACACACAGACAGTCTGCGTATCCTTAATTTTATGGGTTTTATTATAAAGGAATGAATGGTCTTTTTGTGGAATTTATCGGGGTATAAACTTGGAAAAGTCGCGGGAATACTGGACGAAGGCCGGAAGGCCTCGTCCAGTATTCCCGCGACTTTTCCAAGTTTATATCCCCGATAAATTCCACAAAAAGGCCATTAATTCCTTATAATTCCAGCATTTGAAATAAATTCATCAAGAAAATGTGTTTATTTTCCGTTTTCTTAAGAATTATTTTAACTGCGCCTCACAGTTACGGAAAGTAGTTCGGCATAGGAGTTTACTGGGATATAAATTTTGGACAGAGACTTGCTACGGGCCAATCAAATGTTAGGGAATTGTGTAAATATTTGTGTGCTGGAATTATTGGTGTGTATTTAGGATGATAATGCCTGTTCAAGTTCACAAAGCACAGCCGCATACCTTGACATTGTCATATGTCAGATTTACAGTGGAACATCTCTAAACCGGACACCCAGTACAGTGTGGGGGTCCCCCCAGGGTGTCCGGTTTAGAGAGGTTCCACGGTACATAGTTTTTTTGCAGCTGCATAGTTTGCATATATTGATTTCGGTAAAAATAATTTCCATAAACGGAAGTTTACCAAAATTCCACGGCAATTTAATTATGTATTTGCTCTGAAATTTGTGTCAACTTTCGACATATTTTGCCAAAACAAATATTGCCGATCATCAAAGTCAGTTTCGGAATATTCTCGTATGCGATATGGTGACTATAATATATTTTACATTGACCTGTTTTATTATCCCCTTGCCGATAGGCAAGAAGGAGTGTTAATCGATAGGCAAGAAGGAGTGTCAATCGATAGGCAAGAAGGAGTGTTAATCGATAGGCAAGAAGGAGTGTTAATCGATAGGCAAGAAGGAGTGTTAATCGCGTTAGTCCATGTATGTATGTACATGCTTACGTTGGTGACAGCTTTTATTTTTCTATAACTCGTGAACCGCTAAATTGATTTTGATAATATTTGGCCACAATGTGTGTCTATGGATGGTACTTTGTTTTGCATATGACCCACATTCGACCGCCCAAGGTCAAGGTCACTGAGGACTTATGTTCACCTTGTTTGTAAGGCAAAAATGTTGTTGTTTTGTTTTTGTTCCTTGCAAGGCTGCCAGCGAGGAGATTAGCTTAGTGATAACGATTTCATCAAATATTTCAGATGTAATAATTTGTATCTCATCTCATGTATGGATATGTTTACTTTGAAACATAATTATATATATGACCCACCTTGACAAAAAGAGCTTGTTTTCATTGCTAACACAGGGATCATTTTGGGATAGGAAGTCAGAGACATATTTTTAAAAGAAATCTGATGAGAAATACCAATAATATTCATTTTGTTTGATATGTCTACAAAAACACATTTAGATCTTTCAACGAAAAATGTGAGAGATGAGTTAATGCGATATGTATTAAATGGTGTCATCAAAGAATCGAGGCTACACCGAGTCAACTAGTTAAATAAATATCACATTAAATCAACACAAATGTTAGATTTATTGGATAAGAACGACATCATAGTATACATATAAGCTATAAGTTGTACTGATCACCTATCAGTAGCCCATTTCATCAAAATTGCAAAGCATACTTTTCTAGCAAAGTATACTTTGAGGGAGTAATCATTTATTTTTCCTGAAATGCATTATTGTATCCCCCGGACTCCGTCGGGGGATACTATGGATTTGACAGCGCACCGCATCCGCGTCCGCGTCCGCGTCCGCGTCCGCGTCTGCCGCAGACACTTCTTGTCCGGAGCATAACTCGAACACCCTTTGGAATATTTTCATGAAACTTCACACATGCATAGACCACGACCCGAAGGTGTGTCACGCACAAGAATGACAACTCTTGCGTAGCTAATTTTTGAGTTATCTCCATTTTTTGTTTCTCACACTGATTTCGTGTCCGGAGCATAACTCCACCACCCTTTGGAATATTTTCATGAAACTTCACACATGCATAGACCACGACCCGAAGGTGTGTCGCGCACAAGAATGACAACTCTTGCATAGCTAATTTTTGAGTTATCTCCCTTTTTTGTTTCGCGCACTGATTGACCATAACTCAACCACCCTTTGGAATATTTTTATGAAACTTAACACATTCAATTAGACCACAAACCGAAGGTGTGTCGTGCACAAGAATGACAACTCTTGCATAGCTAATTTTTTAGTTATCTCCCTTTTTTGTTTTCGCTCACTGATTTCCTGTCCGGAGCATAACTCCACCACCATTTGGAATATTTTCATGAAACTTCACATATGACCAGACTAAAATGTACCAACCCTAAAGGTGTGTCCCACAAGAAAGTCAACTCTTGCATCACTAATTCTTTAGTTATCTCCCTTTGTTTTTCCGTCACTGATTTTGTCTCCGGAGCATAACTCGAACACCCTTTTTTCAAACTACTTGTGTATCTGGGGAGGGGGATACACATGCGCTTGTCGACAAGCGTCCATTTATAGTTTCATATAAAACAAACAACTGCATATATTTGATGATTAAATGTATGCAGAATTATTACACTGAATTTATTACATTATGGCTGTGATAATGTAATAAATTCAGTATAATAAAAATTAATAAATTTATCCTAAAATTTAAAATTTCTCCTTCAAAGTATACTTTGCTAGATAAGTATACTTTGCAATGTTGGTGAAATAGGCTACTGGTTTTTGTAGCAGCGTCATTTGCTTATTTATTACGCTAGTGTAATAAATAAGCAAATGAGGCTGCTAAAAAAACCATGATTTTTGTATACACTGTGTTACCACACTAGCTATTAAAATCCATTTTATGCAATTAGTCTCATGTTGTCAGGATGGGTCACATTTGTGGCTGTGACTGGAGAAATTGGGCTTATGGGATTTGCGACTAGTGTAGCACTCAAATGGCACACTCCTGTAGCCTGATAAACGTCTATATTCCTTGTTAGAGGCATGACGGGTGTTTCACGGATGGAATGGCGAACAATGCAGATCCTGATCAGACTGTGCAGATGCACAGGCTGATCTGGATCTACACTGTTCGCAAAACCCATAATCTCCAGTTCTCCAGTAATGGTCACATATGAGTCACGCCATGTGATTTTGTACCTAAGAACATGTGCGACTTTTCATGAAAATATTTACTGAAACTGTGTTATTTTCTGGACGTCATTTATGGAAAATATTATCGTAAATACGAGTCATGACATATTGCACATGTTCTTAGGTACAAAATCACATGGCATATGTGATAATTAGTCATAATTATAAGTCATAATTATGTGCTAAACTAATTATAGCTTAGCAATGTAATAACATCTATTATTAAGCTCATGTTTTCTATGAATCCAATACAGAGCTCCAGATAAGCTGTGTATTTGCTTAAATACCCAAGTAAAATTGCCAAAAACCCAATTGAAATCAGAAGTAGCGAGTATCAAAAAGCAATAACAAATTTGTGGTTCCTTTATCACGCTACAGAAAACAATAACCAGACCACAAATATAGCATATTTTTCTTATTTTCCATGAAAACACATCTTGGTATTTCATTAGAATTGTCTCCAAGGAGACAATTCTAATGAAATGCCAAGAGATGTTTTCATTTCTAAGTAAACTATTCAACAATTGCTGTCTGTTGATGTGTAAACAGTAGTGTACGTGATTTTATTTTACCCAATTAAAATATCGAAATACCCAATTACTTCAGATATGATGGAGTGAAAATACTCAATTACTAATTCCTTATCTGGAGCCCTGAAATATATGTAGACAATCTATCAATGCATAACCCACTTCACTCATATTCCTGAGTTTGGTCCCCGGGTTATGAGGGAAAAAAGACATGGTATGGATGTATGGGTCGGATAAGTTACTTAGAGCTCGTTCGTCCGCATGTACGATTGATAATCAACTCACTAAAGCGGGCGGATTATCTCCTCGTACAATGTACATGCGGGTGAACTGTGCTTTAAGTATTATGTACTTTGACCGCTATTTAATTTTTTTTGTCGTCATCTGTTTATTTTCTATTTGCCATTTTTATCATCAAAAACATGCTTGACAGCACTTTAGAATAATTTACAACATGCTTTGACAGTACTTCAGAATCATTTCCATTGGAAATGATTCTGAAGTGCTGTCAAACCATGTTTTTATTGAGATACAAGGCAAGATATAAAAGCAACAACAGACGACAATTGTTGTGAGTGGCGGTTTAATGGTTAATGTGTGTGGCAAAGCATTACTTGATGTTTTAAATTTATATATCTTGCTTTTTGTCTACACAGATTGGTGGCGGGGGCATATAAAAGCATTAGGCTTGCCCTATATTGTATGTCCATCTGTATGTTCATACGTCTGCTCACTGAAGCTCGCAGATTATCTCCTCATACATGCGGACGAACCATGCTCTAAGCAGGGCTCCAGATAAGGAATTAGTAATTGAGTATTTTCTGAAGCAATTGGGTATTTAAAATTTTTAATTGGGTAAAATAAAATCATATTACTGTTTATACATCAACAGACAGCAATTATTAAATAGTTTGCTTCGAAATGAAAACATGTCTTGGCATTTCATTAGAATTGTCTCCTTGGGAGATAATTCTAATGCAATACCAAGATGTGTTTTCATGGAAAATAAGAAAAATATGCTATATTTGTGGTCTGTTTATTTTGTTTTCTGCAGCATGATAAATGTACCACAAAATTGTTATTGGTTTTTGATACTCGCTACTTCTGATTTCAATTGGGTTTTTGGCAATTTTAATTGGGTATTTAAGCAAATACGCAGCTTATCTGGAGCTCTGCTCTAAGTATTAGTACTTAATGTACATGTGCAAACATCTGTACGAACTTAATTGCTTCCGCATGATAATAATCTTTGACAAATTTTCACCATACTTCACAGGTGTATTGATATCGATCATATCAGGGGAAGACGAAAGTGGAGTTTGTTGCACCAAGTTAAAGGTCACCTGTGCTAACAATATATTTTTTAATAACTTTGCTCGTCAGGCTGTGTTTCATTTTTGCTACCGTGTGTTGTGTCAGTTGCCATGACAATGAATATTGATGTGTGTTGTTCATATTCAAATACCGTATTTCGCTGTGTATTGCGCGCACTTTTTCACCCACATTTTTAATCCAGAAGTCACCCTGCGCGTTATAGGTAGGTAGATAAATTTCAAAAAAATTGATTTCTGCCAGTTTTACGCATTTTTTATCAAACAAAACAAGCCCGGAAACGGAAATATCAATGTTTGACAGGTGTCCACTATGACGTTGAAATACACTAGTAGGATACACTAAGTGTAGTAAAAATAAGCATCGAATGTGCCGAATAATAAGGCAAGATGATCTGGATATACACAAGCCGCAAATGTCATAAGCCCTATTTCTCCATTCTTGAAGCCACATTTATCCACATTGGGCATTTGGTTTGGTTTTCGAAGTGACGTCACAAGTCTGCCATTCTGTGAATAATTAATGCGGACCGATTATCTCAATCCCATAAGCGCTTGATGCAAGATTTTAGACGCTAAATCAAGCGTCGCGCACATTCAGATCGCACTCGGTAACATTCGGTAATGGTCGTTGCTAGGTTGCCGACTGACTGTGTTACTATTTTTGGAAAGTATTGACAAGTATTCACGCATCAAGCCCTTATGACATGTGTGACCAGCATTATATACAACAAATTTCTTCGTAAGTAGGTTCAATAAATTTATTACATGCATCGTGAATTTTTAATATAAAGCATATTAATCAGTAAATACCAATAAATACAACATCATTTTAGACCATATAAAATCTAATTTATGCCTCGATTAGTAAAGCTGACCTTCGGCGATCTTTTTGTCACCGATTAGCAGCATCGAGAGATCATAACAGCACACGTTCAGCATTGTGGATGTGAACTCGGAAAGCAATTTATACTCGGGACGGAATTTCCGCCAATTTATTTTGTGAAAATTTGCTGCGCACTATTGACGCAAACTATTTTTTCCCCAATTTTTTTCCCCAAAATATAGATGCGTGTTGTACACCAGTGCGCGCAATACACAGAGAAATACGGTAGTAATAATTCACTAACTTATACTCGACCACATTACAACGCTAGTTTGGATTTGACTGGTCGGTTGGCAGAAACATTTTGTGGCTTATTATCCCATAGCCGATAGGCAAGAGGTGATATAGCGTTAGTCCATGTACGTATGTACGTACGTGTGTAACACCTTTCATTTTTCAATATAGGAATGAATGGCCTTTTTGTGGCCTCGTCCAGTATTCCCGCGACTTTTCCAAGTTTATATCCCCGATAAATTCCACAAAAAGGCCATTCATTCCTTATAATTCCGGCATTTCAAAATAAATTCATCAAGAAAATGTGTTTATTTCGAAATTTCCGTTTTCTTAGGAATTATTTTAACTGGTTACGGAAAGTAGTTCGGCGTGGGAGTTTACTGGGATATAAATTTTGGACAGAGACTTGCTACGGGCCAATCAAATGTTAGGGAATTGTGTAAATATTTTTGTGCTGGAATTATTAACTTATGAACCGCTTCACCGATATGATAATATTTGGTCACAATCTGTGTCTAGGGATGGTGCTTGTTTTGCATACGACCCATGTCCGATCGCCCAAGGTCACTGAGGACTTATGTTCACCTTGTTTGTAAGGCAAACATGTTAATTTATTTTCTTCTTTCCATAACTCATGAAAAACTTCACCAATTTTGATAATATTTGGTCACACTGTGTGTCTATGGATGCTACTTTGTTTTGCATACGACCCACGTCCGACCGCCCAAGGTCAAGGTCACTTGATTTTTCTTTTGGATTTTTTATTAAAGCTACCAGAGAGGGGATTACGTTCGTTTAACGATGCCATGCAGTTCTTGTGACATTTAAGACCAGCATTTGATATATCACTGAATAAAAATAGACATGTGTGGCCAGTTTAGCAACTTAATCAGTCATACAATTTGATTGGTGCTTCTAACCGACCGCATAAATCTTAATTTGCGTTTTTCATGCGATCGAGTATACTGACATATGCAAATATTCATGAGCTTCTGCTCATCTAACATGAGTCACGCCATGTAATTTTGTACCTAAGAACATGTGCGATCTCGTGAAAAATATTTACAAAAATTATTTTCCGTAAATGATGTCGGAAGTTGACAAAACTTTCATAGCAAATGCAGAATTATATTCTGCATTTGCTGTGAAAATTTTGTCATCTTTTGACATAATTTACAGAAATATCACAATCATTGACAGAAATATCACAATTTCTGTAAAAAGGTTTCATGAAAAATTGCGCAAGTTCTTAGGTACAAAATCACATGCCGTGTCCCATGTATGTATATGCTTTGTTATTAACCATTTAATTAGGTGTGTTTTTTTTTAATATTGGCATATTAATCAATATCATGTAAAACCCTTTGTTTACTTTTTATCTGGATTAGCATATTTTTGCAGAGCTGCGTATTTGCGTAAATACCCAATTAAAATTGCCGAAAACCCCAATTGAAATCCGACGTAGTGAGTATCAAAAAGCAATAACAATTTTGTGGTACCTTTATCATGCTGCAGAAAACAATAAACAGACCACAAATATAGCATATTTTTCTTATTTTCCATGAAAACACATCTTGGTATTTCATTAGAATTGTCTCCAAGGAGACAATTCTAATGAAATGCCAAGATATGTTTTCATTTCGAAGCAAACTAATTCAATAATTGCTGTCTGTTGATGTGTACACAGTAGTGTGATTTTATTTTACCCAATTGAAATTTTGAAATACCCAATTGCTTCAGAAATGATGGAGTGAAAATACTCAATTACTAATTCCTTATCTGGAGCCCTGCTTTTGATTAAGTTTATCAGGCTCGGCTTGGAAAGGCTATAGTCTTGCCTGATAAACTAGATACCAAATACACTAGCCTGGTATTTTCCATGCACTTTACTATATTTATTTGCAGATTTACAAAAAAACTTCACACATGGATGAAACATTAATTGCATATGGCTGTGACTAGAGAAATGGGGCTTATGGGATTTGTGACCAGTGTAGCTTCTGATCACATAGCAGACTCCTGTAGCCTGCTAACGATCTATATTGCTTGATGGAAGCATGACCGGGGTTTCATTGATGGAATGGTGAACAGTGCAGATCCTGATCAGACTGTGCGGATGCACAGTCTGATCTGGATCTACACTGATCACAAAACCCGGTGTAGATTTCGATCAAACAGAACACTCTTGTAGCCTGCTAACGATCTATATTACTTGTTAGAAATACGACGGGTGTTTCGTTGATGGAATGGATGCACAGTCTGATCTGGATCTACACTGGTCACAATGTCCATAAGCCCCGTTTCTCCAGTCACAGCCACATATATGTCTAACCATGTAAAAATACATTTATAAGTCGTTGTTGAAGTCCTAATCTATGCTATCAAATTGTTTTGACTTAATAAAATGTAATTTGTATTACTGACAATTAAATCCGGTTATATCCATTATATGAGTGGTAAGATTACACTACACTATTACTTTGTAACAGGTAGGGCTAAGTGACTGCTGTTGTGAGGACCTGGCACTAGATCAGGTTATTCTATTTCAGGGCTGAATCTTTATATTTATGTAGATATTGAATTCAGTTCTAATTTTGGGATTGTTCCCCCATCTGCACAGGTTAAATATGGCATTTGATGCCAGCCATTGACCAAACTTAAAATGACCTTTGCTGTTGAGTCATTAAATAATTAATTAATAAAACCTTTTCACGCTATTGTTTATTATTAACCGTTACAATGCTGTATTGAATGTTATGATCTGCTTTTATTTTTATTTTCCATTTTTTCCATCACATCATGCTTTGGCAACAGTTTAGAATCATTTCCATTTCCAATGAAAATGATTCTAAAGTAATGTAAAACCATGTTTTTATTGAGAAAGAAGACAACATATCAAATATCCGCAGACAATTTATGTTTCTGCATTCTAAGGGTTAAATAGATATATTGTAATAAACCTATATTTTCGGACACCATTTGTTTTTTGGAGGGGTTTCCCAAAACAAATTGTATCCAAATATACTGTTACAATGATAAATCAATACAACCATACTAACTATGAACATTGGGGAATTCTTTGTTACGGGAAACCAGATATTTATATGTGTTTCCTAGAATAAATGGTGTCCGAATATTTAAGGTTATTACGGTAATTTCATAACTTCATTCCTTCTACTTTATCCTTTCAGGCCACGCAGAAACTATCTCCCCAACAACAGAGTGTACAAGCCTCGCCCACTCGCTCCGCCCCACAGTCTCCCAAACAATCCCACCGCCCCTCGCCGCGACGCGATCGCAAACAACCAACCACTAACAACCAAGCTCCACCTAGAGTCGAGGTAACTCCGCCCACAGAGCTCTACGGCTCCCAGCAACTGTACGGCTCCCAGCAGATCTACGGTTCCGAGCAGATCTACGGTTCCCAGCAGCAGTTGTCTGCGAATGCTGGGAACCAGGACGTGTACCCGGCTCAGGAGCAGGTGATTGACGTGGATGCGGTGGATCCGCAGTTTGACGAGCCTCAGAAGTTGATACAGAGGGATGAGGAAAGCGGAAGGTAAGTAATAAGTAATTCACATTTACAAAAATTACGATATTTTCCGTAAATGACGTCGGAAGTTGACAAAACTTTCATAGCAAATGCAGAATGCATTTGCTGTGAAAATTTTGTCATCTTTCGACATCTTTCATCTGTCATTGGCGACAATTTTACATGTGTCACAAAAGTATTGACACTGGTGCCTGCATTTTCATCTAGGAACCGGCGCAAATTTCTTGCGCCAATTGAAGATGTGTACCTTGGTGTTTTTATGCCGAAAAAATATTTTTTGACAAAAATATCACCTTTTTAACTTTCTACGTTTTTCTATACAATTCTATATACGGTACAGAGTTTGTGTACACAACTCCTCCGAAACTGTTCAGTCGATCGTTCTGAAACTATACACACGTCTTCTACATATATTGAAGATGTGCACCTTGGTTTTTTTATGCCGAAAAAATATTTTTTAACAAAAATATCACCTTTTTAACTTAGCCATTTTTTCTACATTTTTCTATACAATTCTATATACGGTACAGAGTTTGTGTACACAACTCCTCCGAAACCGTTCAGTCGATCCGTCCGAGCTTACAAATGGATACATATGTGGCTAGGAGAACAATAGGTTATGTAATATTCTATTGTTCCGCGATTTTATGTGGCTAAAAATGGGTTTATGTGGCTACAGAACAATAGGGATGAACAAAGGAAAAGGTTAGGTTAGTCACATAAGTATCCATTTGTAGGAACGTGCGTCCGTGCGTCCGTCCGTCGCTAAACTTAGCATCGGAGAAATATGTTATAACTTCTATTTCCTTCATCTAAAATGCATTCCTGTAAGGCTCTACTACCATGCTGTGCCAAATCCATGACCGTCCAACCCCCGCTGATCCCAAGGTCAAGGTCAAATACTTAATCTCTTTACAAAAGTTAACATCAGAGAAATATGTTGTAACTTCTATTTCCTTCATCTAAAATGCTCAATATTTCACACATGCATTCCTGTAAGACTCTACTACCATGCTGTGCCAAATCCACGACTGTCTGACCCCCGCTGATCCCAAGGTCAAGGTCAAATACTTGGTCTCTTTACAAAACTTAACATCAGAGAAATAAGTTATAACTGCTATTTCCTTCATTGAAAATTCTTAATATTTCACTTGTGCATTCCTCTAAGGTTGTACTATCATGCTGTGACAAACCTACGACCATCCAACCCCCGCTGATCCGAAGGTCAAGGTGACATACTTAGTCTCTTTACAAAACTTAACATCAGAGAAATATGTTATAACTTCTATTTCTTTCATCGAAAATTCTTAATATTTCATGCATGCATTCCTTTAAGGCTCTACTATCATGCTGTGACAAATCCCCGCTGATCTCGAGGTCAAGGTCACATACTTAGTCTCTTTACAAAACTTAACATCAGAGAAATTGGTTATAACTTTTATTTCCTTGCTCGGATATGCTTCACATTTCACAGACACATTACTCCAATGGACCTCTACCACCGTGTGACAAATTCACATTCGTGCCCAGAGTCAAGGTCACAAGCACACACACTTTTTTTTTACATATTTAGGGGTACCTGGGCCCACGCGGGGGGTATTCCGTAAGCCTCGCTTACTGACCAATCTAGTTTTTCCATGAAAACCATCTTGATATTTCATTAGAATTGTCTCCAAGGAGACAATTCTAATGAAATGCCTAGACATGTTTTTATTTAGGAGCAAACTATTCAATAATTGCGGTATGCTGATGTGTAAACAGTAGTGTTATTTTATTTTACCCAATTAAATTTTTGAAATACCCAATTTCTTCAGAAATGATGGAGTGACAATACTCAATTACTAATTCCTTATCTGGAGCTCTGAACAACTTTTTTTTGAGAATATATTGAGGGATATAAACTTATAAAAGTCCACCGATATTGTCTATATGTGGTCTTCATCAAGTATAGTTGAACTTTTAAACGTTTATGTCCCGTATACAAATTGTCAAGTGATATCATTGATTTGTGTAATATTTCCACAGATGCGTCTACTATTTCGGTCACGGCAACCTGCGGTATTATGAAGTGAACGAAGAATTCGAAGAAGCGGTGCTGCCTGCCATCGCAGATAAGTACGGGCTTTATTTACGTCATCTGAAAAATCTGTTGTCGTATTTCATTCCCAGTTTCCAGGCATTAAGGATTCTACTATTTACCAGGGGGCCGTTTCACTAAACTTTGTATGACTAAAATGTTTGTAAGTGCAAAATGAAATTAGTCTGTAAATTTCACATTAACAATGTTTTGGATTTACATTTATTGAGCATATGCAACCTATGCTCATTAAATGTAAATTCATCAATTGATATTTCCAGACGATCCTATATTTGCACTTATGAACATTTTAGCCATACAAAGTTTAGTGAAATGGGCCCGAGGAATGACTTGATAGTCTAGTGGTAAGGCATTGGACTTGAGCAACAGTGGTTTCAATTCCCACCCTATGCATGACCAAATATTTTCATATTATTTATACCACCAGCATACAAAGTATGTCGAGGGGTATATAGTTTTCGTAATTCCGTCCATCCTTTCATCTGTGTGTCAGTCCGTCCGTCCGTCTGTCCACGTTAAAAGTTTTTAGGTACCCATTATCTCTGCAACGGTAAGTCGGATTGATCATCATCCACATTTTCATTCCATACCACATCCATGCGGCCTTCATGTCCAAGGTCAAATTACTTAGAAATTAGCGTTAACATTTTTAAGTGTTTGCGTTAAAGTTTTTATTTGTCGGTCCAGGCATCGGGGGGGTATACGTGAGCCCCTGCTCACTTTCTCTAGTTCTATCCCAATCTGTACTGTTCAACATTCCATCTATGAAGCACCCAGTCATGCTTCTAACAAGCACTACAGATCATTATCTAGACAACAGGGATGTGTTATTTAACCCTTTCAACACCACAGGCCTGTATAGTGGTATTGGCAAAACATGTAGATCCAGATGAGCCGGCTCGTGACGAGCCGTCTCATCAGGATCTACACTTTTTGCAAGTAATTTCCATATGTTTGAGAACAAAACACCGCCTTTTCATTTTCTGAAAATAATGTTTTGACGATTGGATTGGTTGCAAAATTAACATATCAAAATCCATTCCAGTTACTTAAGGGTGAAAGGGTTAATCCATAAGCCCCATTTCACAGCCACATTTGTCTCGTTTCAGGGTAGACAGAGTGGTACAGCGGGTGTGGCAAGAAATCTTCGCGATTCTGCGAATAATACTCAGTATCGTCATCTGGTTCTTTGTCGAACTCTTCCGCTACGTATCAAAACACATTTTCCAGCCGCTAATAATCGGAATACTGGTGACGCTCGGTGACTTTGTCGTTAAGCCATTCTTGTCGGCGTTGTTTAATGGATTCGTCCAGCCGGCGAGTATTTTCTTCTGGAACATGTTCACTGGAATGCGACACATGTTCCGGCCGATCGGCGAAATCGTCCAGTCCGTGTTTCAGCAGCTGGCTCTGCTGTTTCGGTCTATTCGCCTTTTCGAGATCAACTGGAATTCGCGACCGTCGTCGTCGCGGTCACAACATCAGTTACAGACAATTTGATTTTGTTATGTCCCCAGTCTCGGTGGAGCCTGGAGGGATATAGTGTTTGGACTGTGTCCGTCCGTGTGTCCATGCGGGCACACATTCGGGAGCTTAGGTGGTTGGAGGTGTGGCGTAAGACTAAAGAAAACATTGCAATTTATTCTGTACCAAGTAAGCCTATTGTTTCTCAGGGGTCATTCTTTTGTTTGAAAACAATGAATGTACCACCTGAAAACAATGGATGTACCACCTGAAAATAATGGATGTACCACCTGAAAACAATGGATGTGCACACACACGAATGGACACATGGACGTCCCTACGTGACACACGTAGGGACGTCCATGTGTCCGTCCGTGTGTGTGTCCGTGTGTTTGATTAAGAAGTTTGCCGGAGTTTCTCCAACCTGCCACAAGGGGCATTTGTGTGACACCAGGCCACAGTTTCTAAAAATATTCCCTTACTGGACTTGGCCCTAAATATTCCTCTTATGTGTTGATGGGTCGTTAACCTCCATTCCATTCCATTCGGAGATCTTGATTAAAAAACCTGCAGAGTATGTACTCCTATCAGGATCTTGTGTTTGATTGGTCGAGGCTGAGCTGTGCTCTCAGTCTCGGCCTATCAAACTACATGATCTTTAAAACACGCTCGGGTTTTACAAGCACATGGTCAGCGGCCTTGATTATAACATTTGGCATGTTCTGGTATCGGGAAGTTTGATTGGTCGAGGCTGAATTGTGCTCAGTCTCGTCCAATCAAACTGCCTGTTTTTTCAGTTAGAGGTCACGGTGCTCAAATGGTATTATAATCATACTGAACCAAGGTCAGTAGTACATGGGAAACACTGATGGTTTTAGTTGTACTCCCAGCATTATACGTTGGTGGAGAATCTGTGATAGAAAGATAGACCACCGTCTGTTTCTGACACAAAATGCTCACCTTTTTTTGCCACCTGTATAAACATTGTAAAATGTTATTTTTTCACAAGTATTAATTTTAATGAAAATGTTAGATATAGCTTTCTTTTTTATTTCGTGAATTTTGTTCAATATTTACAAGCAGAAAATCAAAGTAGGATAGGGGGAGGGCGTGGGGGGAAGGGGTTGGGAGTGTAATCTTGGATGGGGGGTGGGTAAAAGGTGCTGGAGAGTGAGGAGTGTTGAATTTCGAAACAAATTGAAATTGACACCGAAATCAGACAAGATAGTTTAGAAATGATCAAACTAAAAATAAAAGTAAAAACCCATGTTAAAAACCTACAAAATTTCATAAGGACACGTCTTTTCATAGTGAAATCAATATTAGTTTAAACATATTTTATTTGCATATTGTTTACAAGTTCATTGTCAATGTCAATGTTACTATATACAGTACTAAATCAATATTGACTGACTAACAAAAATTAACCACACTATAACTACATGTATAACAATTTATTGAACACTTCTGCAAAAACCAGGAACCCACTTTTCGGACGAAACGTCGAAAAAGTGGGTTCCTTGTTTTTGCAGAAGTGTTCAACATATCATATTATTGCAGAAAGCTTACTTGTAACAATTTATTAACAAAAAAAATGCTTTTACATGTACAATGCTTAGCCATACGAAATGGGCAGATTTACATGAAATGGACAATCATAAGTAGGTCAATGAGACCTTTTGCCATTTTCTGCACGTCAATGGAGTATTTTCTCTTGACTTTATGGAGACGGGAGGCCAGATTAATCTGTTGGTGATCTGTTTTATTGTCCCGCCCGTTTGTGGACAGCACGATATAGTCAACATATTGGCGTGCGTATGTGCATCCGGGTTAAAGTGTTTGGTTAATAAAAAAAATTTCGGTATAACATCAAACCCTCGGCGGGCGCGACATGTGGGCTGCGGCCATCTCGATTTCATCCCTGTTCATGTGAAGAAAATTTAGTTTTTGTAAAAATTACAAATAAGTCCACAGATTGGTCGCTTACTGTTTGCAAATAATATGTACATCGATCACCAATCATAGAGGAATCTACATTCTTTTTTTCTGTGTATTTCGCAGTTACAATGCACGCACATGTTCGATTATCGCGTGAAACATGTATCTTTTTGTGAGAATATCGGCGTTACATCCGTGTTCATTCTGTTTGGCTCTAGATGGCATTCTGTTCGGGGCAATAAATTAGATATTACAAGCGGGCTGTTTCACTAAACTTCGTACGACTAAAATGTTCGTAAGTGCAAAATTACGATAGTCTGTAAATTTCACATTAACACTGTTTTCTTGTAACGATTATTGGATTTACATTTATTGAGCATAGGCTGCCTATGCAGCCTATGCTCAATAAATGTAAATCCATTAATTGAAATTTCCAGACAATCCTTAATTTGCACTTGCGAACATTTTAGTCGTACAAAGTTTAGTGAAACGGCCACCAGGATCGTTCAGGATTGGACTGTAATTGGTAGGAATTCCTTGGCGAATCACGTTCCTACCGTTTTCAAGCCATGCCTGATAAACTATTGTTACATGACGGCCGTTGTTAGACACCGCTCATAGCCGTGTTCAAATGTACAGCGTGTGCTGTTTGACCATGGCTGTAGACAATGCTCATTCCAGGGCCAAATGAACATCTACGTAATGCATATGTTTCATGACGGTACTAGAACGCACCATTACGTCACCAAACTAGTTCACAACTGAACTTTTGAAATTTATGCGGCTGCATCACGCAACGTGTACTGCGGCCCCGGAATATGTATGTTTAAATCAGCTGTTTGAATGGAGCAGATTATCGGCAATATTTCCGACGCAAATGTAACAATAACTTTCAACCATATCCAGCCGGGGGTAAACGTTTGCGGGCGTAAGCGTTTGTCGTGGCACGAGGGAACTGTTTGAACCCACGGCCTACGGCCTTAGGGTTCAAACGGTTCCCTCGTGCCATGGCAAATGTTTACCTAAATATAACCTTATATTTATCAAAAGACACTAACCGGGTAATCTGTTTATCAGGTCACATTTTATACTGTAAAATGCGTAGGTTTAATATGCAATAATTCCAGCACAAAAATATTTACACAATTCCCTAACATTTGATTGGCCCGTAGCAAGTCTCTGTCCAAAATTTATATCCCAGTAAACTCCCACACCAAACTACTTTCCGTAACCGTGAGGCGCAGTTAAAATGATTCTTAAGAAAATGGAAAATAAACACATTTTCTTGATGAATGTATTTCAAATGCTGGAATTATAAGGAATGAATGGCCTTTTTGTGGACTTTATCGGGGATATAAACTTGGAAAAGTCGCCGGAATACTGGACGAGGTCTTAAAAAATTACAATTTTTTTTTTTTCGAAAATTGTAATTTTTTATCGCTTCGTCCAGTATTCCCGCGAGTTTTCTAAGTTTATACCCCGATAAATTCCACAAAAAGGCCATTCATTCCTATAATATTAGTTTTGTTCGCGTCATTACACTTTACATCATTCGGTTGCATCATGTGACGTTCAACGAATGAATCATCAGCGAATCATCTGACAGCGAATTTGGATTTAACATTTAAGGAATAAAACCATGGGCTACTCCTCCCAAACTTTAAACACACCAAATGCATTGTCACCCCAGCAAGCACAACAGCCCATGATTTTCTTACTTACATTGCATGGTTCATTTTGGCCAGTATATCACTTTGTTATCTATCTTTTATTGTTACCAACACACTGCACGCTCAGCTATATACTCACACACATCATGCGGTCATTTTCAAACACAAAATATCTCGTATTATTACCCAACTTTCTTCGGCCTCGGGCAATAGTCCACTGCTCTCGGGGCAATAGTTTTAACTGTTCCTTTAACTGTTTAACTGAAATAACTATAATATTAATACCGTAATATTAATCCTTTCAACCTCTTTCCTAATGTTTACAAACATATTAAACAAATGGTGCAGTCAAATCAAATATCCTATAAATATTGAGACCGTTCCATTACGGTATGCGGAAAAAGGGACAAAAATCAACAAATGGTGTAGATCTTGATGAGATCTCATCAAGATCTACACCATTCGTTGATATTTTCAAATTTTTGTCCCTTTTTCCGCATACCGTAATGGAACCGTCTCAATATTTATAGGTTATTTGATTTGTATGCACGAGTAACGCAGCGTGCGATATTGCACGACTTTAGCTGCGCGGCGGAACGAGTGGCATATATCCACATACAAATCAAATAACCGTTTTATTATATACGTACATCAATTGTAATTTATATGCGCTTCAAAAAATACACAAGATATAAATAAAATAAACAATTTAGTGGTGATTTAGAAGGAACTATTTTGCGATTTTCAATAATGAAAAATATTGACGTCTTGGGAAACGAAAGTACGTTTATAATAAAACATAAAATAGTCCATGTCAGTTTCTAATGGATGAAGTTTTTAATGTATGCATGTTCATTATTGCAAATCACAGAGACATGCTTATGAGCTGGATTTACAGTGGAACCTCTCTAAACCGGACACCCTGGGGATCTCAGGGTGTCCGGTTTAAAGGAATTTCACTGTATTACACAATCAATTAATCTTGTTCACCCTTATCAGTGGCCTATTTCATCAACATTGCAAGGTATACTTTACTAGCAAAGTATACTTTGAGGGAGTCATCATTTATTTTTCCTGAAATGCATTATTTCATTTAGAACTAACAAATGCATATGTTTCATGATTAAAAGTATGCAGAATTATTATACTGAATTTATTACATTATCACAGCCAAATTGGCTGTGATAATGTAATAAATTCAGTATAATAAAAATTAATAAATTTATCATAAAATTGAAAATTTCTCCCTCAAAGTATACTTTGCTACTAAAGTATACTTTGCAATGTTGATGAAATAGGCTACTGAAGGGGAATTAGATGTAGTTTTATGCGATCATGACTAACTTACTACTACTTATTTCCTTTGTTATTTTCCGTTCTGCAATGTGTTCTTTATTTGCTATATACCTATTTATGTTCACTATTTACCTACAGTGTTTTATATTCTTTTATGTCTCAGAGTTTAATGTTACTTGTATTTATTTCAGTATTGGCCATTTGCTGGTTGGTTGGGAGCATGTGATGTGTAATTCAACGATGGCTTTCATCCTTACCAGGTGGGTGGTGGTCGGGCGAATGTGGCGTATATTAACGGTAGGGGTTCCTCCTTATAGGAATCATGATTTGCCTGGTTTGGCCCTCAGGTATGCTCTTCGGCTCTTTTGTTACCTGGGAGTTGAATTGGGTTATTGCCCATTATAAAAGTAGTAAGATTATTACTGATCCTACTGCTTTTGGGAGGGGGCCAAGTGATTCTGGTGTGGCGAGGACCTGACATCAGATCAGGATTATTCTGATTTCAGGGCTGAATATATAGTTTTGTTATTGTAAATATTCAGTTCTGATTTTGGGATTTCCCCACCCCCCCATTTGTACATGTACTTGACCATGTATATGTACCTGTACAGGTAATATATGTGATTTAGTACTAAACCCATTGACCCGGCCTTAAATGACCTTAGCTGTTGATAGCCCGTTACACCCCAACAAACAAACAAACAAATAAACAGAGCAAATGCGGAATAGAATTGAATAGAATATACATTGTATCTTGAAAGAATACTTTAATTTTCGGACATTTGATACACATGGACATATCTGACGCACTCCAGCCACAGTAATGTTACCTTGATGTTATTGATCGTCACAAGGTATCTGAACTATTTTTAGCCAAACATTTATAAGTTTTATGTTGTTACTATGTTGTTACTGTCTGATATGCCAGGGAGCATACCAAAACTTTACAAACATAATGTCTCGTTTTAATCTGTATTTAATACATTCCGTCCATTTGTTTATTATTTGATTTATTTACGTTTTGATCAAATACAGTACAGGTATGTCAGTTGCCTCTTTTCTTTTATACAATCACATATGTATTTATATTTACAATCACTGTTCATTTATCTGTTCTAAATATCGATTTTATTCTTATAGTATAGTACATATATGTGGCTGTGACTAGCGAAATGGGGCTTATGGGTTTTGCGACCAGTGCAGATCCAGATCAGACTGTGCTTCCGCACAGTCTGATCAGGATCTGCACTGTTCGCCAGTCCATCAATGAAACATCCATCATGCTTCTAATAAGCAATATAGACCGTTAACAGGTTACAGGCGTGTGCTATTTGACCTGGAGCTACACTGGTCACAAATACCATAAGCCCCGTTTCTCCAGTCAGTCACAGCCACATGTGAACAATTATCATTCCACGACCTTACAAGCATACAGAGGATGTTCTACTTATAGGAATCACGATTTGCCTGCTTTGGCATTATGTTCCCAGAAATGTTTTTCCGTCCGTCCGTCCGTCCCGTCCGTCCGTCCGTCCGTCCGTCCGTCCGTACGTCAGTCCGGGCACACATTAGGGTACTTATGGGGTAGGGGGCGTGGCCTAAGACAATAGAAGACAATGGAATTCATTCCGTACCCCGTAAGCCTATTGTGTCTTACAGGGTATTTCCTTTGATCTTTTATATAGCAAGTACCCCCTAAGGTCCGAAATGTAAGTTCGTCTGTCCGTCCATGTTAAAGGATTTTGCTAACCTACATGTACTACCTCTGTAACAGTAAGTCGGATTGTCGTGAAGCTTCAAATGCTCATTAGTTATCATCCCTATTTCATTCTGTGACCCACACATGCGGTCCCTGTGCCTAAGGTCAAATGACTCGTAACTTTTTGAGGGGTACGTCCATCCATGTATTTAGCTGTTATGTATCTCTGATTACAATGACTTTTCATGATTGCAAAACACTAGAATGTGTCATGAAGCGCTCGTATGTCTGATATACAGTTGAACATCTCCAAACTGGACACCCTGGGGACCTCCCATCGTGTCCGGTTTGGAGATGTTCCACTGTACATGAAGTCGAAAGGTGACACAATTTTCAGAGCAAATGTAGAATTCCATTCCACATTTGCTCTGAGAATTTCGTCAACTTCAATGTCATTTACAAAAGATATCACAGTTTTTGTAAATGTTTCATGGAAAATTGCACATCTTCTTATGTATTTAATCACTTGGCTCATCTAATACAGTCAACACTCGTTTACGCAAAGTACATAAATGTGGCTGTGCTACTGATTTCTTGTTCTGTATATTTGGCAGCTACGGAGCCCCGCAGGGGACGTAGAATTCTTTTTTTTTATTAATTTGTTCCCACAAAATAACCATTCGTTCCCTCAATTTAACAATTTGTTCCTACGATTTAACAATTCGTTCCCACAATTTAACAATTCGTTCCTGTTGGAACGAATTGTTAATTCTCGTTTCCACGGGAACAAATTGTTAATTCGAGCGAACAAATTGTTAAATTAAGGGAACGAGTTGTCATTTCGTGGGAACGAATTGTTAATTAGAGGGAATGAATTGTTATATCGTGGGAACGAATTGTTAATTCTAGGGAACGAATTGTTAAATTGAGGAAACAAATTGTTATTTCATGGTAACAAATTAATAAAAAAAATCCATGTCCACTGCGGGTCTTCGTAGGCAGCTTTTTTTTCAATCACTGCCATTGGTGTATCTGAAAACGATCGGCCAATTTTATGCGAAAAAGGCAGTAGACTTTATTGTTAAACATACACGTATCAGCATACAATCAATCCATCCATTAATCTTAGCAACCTATCAATCACTCAATTAGTGTACCACATCATCAGCGAGCCATTAAATATTTTACGAGGTTGTGGGAGAACTTTATTTACACCCCGTTTGCAATAAATGTACCGTATTCTGTAAACATCCATAATCAAAATAAAGTATGATTTATATGTGTTTGCTTATCCTGCAATTTCTTTGCAATGTCTATTTATTTACATGTACTTTTATTTACGTTTGTGTCTACTATAATCAGATATGTTTATGCGCCATTCCGAAGACTTGGGAGCCAGCACATTCAAAAAGTTACTCCACCCACCCACTTTGATATATGTGCATCAATGTGGGTGGATGGGGTAATTTTTGTCTCGCCCACGATAGTGGGAAGTTGTCGGAGTATGAAATAGTTTTCACAATTCCGTCGTCCGCGTCATTGGCGTCGTCGGCGTAGTTGGCGTTGTTGTCGTCGTCAACAAGCTGGGGCCCGTTTCACTAAACTTCTTACGACTAAAGTAGGTGGAAGGTGGGTGCAAGCGATGGG
>CM055273.1:22589011-22660078 GCA_029237695.1 Conchocele bisecta | reverse complement strand
AGGTGACCTTGACCTTCTTCACCTTTGTCACTTTTTCCCTTGTATAGCCCAAATTTCGCATATCTCCTGAATCCGTTAGTCGGATCATTACCAAACTTCAATCTAGCTTCCTCATATTTCATAGCTAGCCATCATGTGTCCCATTCGGGTGACCTGACCTTCTTTCCCTTTTGTACTTTTTTCCCTTGTGATAGCCCAAGTTTCGCATATCTCTTAATCCGTTAGTCGGATCATACCAAACTTCATAATACTTCCTCACCTTCACTACCACCAGTGTCATTCGGGTGACCTTACCTTCTTCACCTTTTGTTCCGTTTCCCTTGTGATAATAGCCCAAATTTCGCATTCTCTGAATCCGTTGTCGGATCATTACCAAACTTCATCAATAGCTTCCCATATTCATAGCTAGCCATCCTGTCATTCGGGTGACCTTGACCTTCTTCACCTTTGTCACTTTTTTCCCTTGTGATATAGCCCAAATTTCGCATATGAATCCGTTAGTGATCAATTACCAAACTTTCATCAATAGCTTCCTCAAATTCTAAGCTAGCCATCCATGTCATTCGTGACCTTGACCTTCTTCACCTTTGTCACTTTTTTCCCTTGTGATAGCCCAAATTTCGCATATCTCTGAATCCGTTAGTATCGGATCAATTACAACTTCATCAATACTTCCTCACATTCATAGCTAGCCATCCATGTCATTCGGGTGACCTTGACCTTCTTCACCTTTGTCAATTTTTTCCCTTTGTGATATAGCCCAAATTTTCGCATATCTCTGAATCCGTTAGTCGGAATTCATTACCAAACCTTCATCAATAGCTTCCTCCTCACATTCATAGCTACATCCATGTCTTCGGGTTGACCTTGACCTTCTTCACCTTTGTCACTTTTTCCCTTGTGATATAACCCAAGTTTCGCATATCTCTGAATCCGTTAGTCGGATCATACCAAACTTCATCAATAGCTCCTCATATTCATAGCTACCATCCAGTGTTCATTCGGGTGACCTTGACCTTCTTCACCTTTGTCACTTTTTTTCCCTTGTGATATAGCCCAAATTTCGCATATCTCTGAATCCGTTAGTCGGAATCATTACAAATTCATCAATAGCTTCCCTCACCCACATTCATACTAGCCATCCAGTGTCATCGGGTGACCTTGACCTTCTTCACCTTTTGTCACTTTTTCCCTTGTGATATAGCCCAAGTTTCGCATATCCGAATCCGTTATCGGATCATTACCAAACTTCAATCAAAGCTTCCTCATATTCATAGCTTAGCCATCCTGTGTCATTCGGGTACCTTGACATTCTTCAACCTTGTCACTTCCCTTGTGATATAACCCAAGTTCGCATCTCTTAAATCCGTTAGTCGGTCATTACCAAACTTCATCAACTCCTCCCCACCTTCATAGCTAGCCATCCAGTGTCATTCGGGTGACCTTGACCTTCTTCACCTTTGCCACTTTTTCCCTTGTGATATAGCCCAAATTTCGCATATCTCTGAATCCGTTAGTCGGATCATTACCAAACTTCATCAATAGCTTCCTCATATTCATAGCTAGCCATCCAGTGTCATTCGGGTGACCTTGACCTTCTTCACCATTGCCACTTTTTCCCTTGTGATATAGCCCAAATTTCGCATATCTCTGTATCCGTTAGTCGGATCATTACCAAACTTCATCAATAGCTTCCTCACCTCACATTCATAGCTAGCCATCCAGTGTCATTCGGGTGACCTTGACCTTCTTCACCTTTGTCACTTTTTCCCTTGTGATAGAGCCCAAATTTCGCATATCTCTGAATTCGTTAGTCGGATCTTTACCAAATTTCATCAATATCTTCCTCACATTAATAGCTAGCCATCCAGTGTCATTCAGGTGACCTTGACCTTCTTCACCTTTGTCACTTTTTCCCTTGTGATATAGCCCAATTTTCGCATATCTCTGAATCTGTTAGTCGGATCATTACCAAACTTTATCAATAGCTTCCTCATATTCATAGCTAGCCATCCAGTGTCATTCGGGTGACCTTGACCTTCTTCACCTTTGTCACTTTTTCCCTTGTGATATAGCCCAAATTTCGCATATCTCTGAATCCGTTAGTCGGATCATTACCAAACTTCATCAATAGCTTCATCATATTCATAGCTAGCCGTCCAGTGTCATTCGGGTGACCTTGACCTTCATATTTTTCACTTTTCCCTTGTGATATAGCCCAAATTTCGCATATCTCTGAATCCGTTAGTCGGATCATTACCAAACTTCATCAATAGCTTCCTCACATTCATAGCTAGCCATCCAGTGTCATTCGGGTGACCTTGACCTTCTTCACCTTTGTCAATTTTTCCCTTGTGATATAGCCCAAATTTCGCATATCTCTGAATCCGTTAGTCGGATCATTACCAAACTTCATCAATAGCTTCCTCATATTTATAGCTAGCCATCCAGTGTCATTCGGGTGACCTTGACCTTCTTCATCTTTTTCACTTTTTCCCTTGTGATATAGCCCAAATTTTGCATATCTCTGAATCCGTTAGTCGGATCATTACCAAACTTCATCAATAGCTTCCTCACATTCATAGCTAGCCATCCAGTGTCATTCGGGTGACCTTGACCTTCTTCACCTTTGTCACTTTTTCCCTTGTGATATAGCCCAAATTTCGCATATCTCTGAATCCGTTAGTCGGATCATTACCAAACTTCAATCAATAGCTTCCTCATATTCATAGCTAGCCATCATGTGTCATTCGGGTGACCTTGACCTTCTTTACCTTTGTCACTTTTTCCCTTGTGATATAGCCCAAGTTTCGCATATCTCTTAATCCGTTAGTCGGATCATTACCAAACTTCATCAATAGCTTCCTCACCTTCATAGCTAGCCATCCAGTGTCATTCGGGTGACCTTGACCTTCTTCACCTTTGTCACTGTTTCCCTTGTGATATAGCCCAAATTTCGCATATCTCTGAATCCGTTAGTCGGATCATTACCAAACTTCATCAATAGCTTCCTCATATTCATAGCTAGCCATCCAGTGTCATTCGGGTGACCTTGACCTTCTTCACCTTTGTCACTTTTTCCCTTGTGATATAGCCCAAATTTCGCATATCTCTGAATCCGTTAGTCGGATCATTACCAAACTTCATCAATAGCTTCCTCACCTCACATTCATAGCTAGCCATCCAGTGTCATTCGGGTGACCTTGACCTTCTTCACCTTTGTCACTTTTTCCCTTGTGATATAGCCCAAATTTCGCATATCTCTGAATCCGTTAGTCGGATCATTACCAAACTTCATCAATAGCTTCCTCACATTCATAGCTAGCCATCCAGTGTCATTCGGGTGACCTTGACCTTCTTCACCTTTGTCACTTTTTCCCTTGTGATATAGCCCAAATTTCGCATATCTCTGAATCTGTTAGTCGGATCATTACCAAACTTCATCAATAGCTTCCTCATATTCATAGCTAGCCATCCAGTGTCATTCGGGTGACCTTGACCTTCTTCACCTTTGTCACTTTTTCCCTTGTGATATAGCCCAAATTTCGCATATCTCTGAATCCGTTAGTCGGATCATTACCAAACTTCATCAATAGCTTCCTCATATTCATAGCTAGCCATCCAGTGTCATTCGGGTGACCTTGACCTTCTTCACCTTTGTCACTTTTTCCCTTGTGATATAGTCCAAATTTCGCAAATTTATTTGTAGATTTTTTTTATTTGTGGACCGATTTTCAAAATCTAACTTTTGTTTTCTTTGTTACATCATTTCCAAGCTATCTAGTGTGGTTTCGGAGTCGATTTACAATTTGTTTTGGTTATTTGTTTTGGTTGTTTGACTCCCCCCCCCCCCCCCACCTGTTCCGCCTCTTTTTCCATGTTAAATTCCCAAAGGAAAATGTGTTTTTTCGCAATTAAATCAACAGTTGATGGAATTTCATCAAATAAAACATTTTGGGGAGGGTGACGTTTTTGTTATTGGTGAAAAAGTACTTACATTTGAATATTTTTTAGATTTAATGTGTTTAATAGCCAAAAGTTTGTCAGCATGAAAACTGACAGTATAATTTATACTTATCATGCTTAATATGTGAGTGACCATTATATTCAGAATTTATATGCGTGTTCAATGGTTGGATCTTCAGTTTTAGCCCACTTTTTATCCAAATATATATATGTTGGCTGGCTGTGACTGGAGAAATGGGGCTTATGGGTTTTACGACCAGTGTAGATCCAGATCAGCCTGTGCATCCGCACAGTCTGATCAGGATCTGCACTGTTCGGCAGTCCATCAATGAAACAACCGTCATGCTTATGCAAGCAATATAAACTGTTAGTAGGCTGCACGAGTGCGCTATTTGATCAGGAGCTACACTGGCCACAAATCCCATAAGCCAAATTTCTCCAGTCAGAGCCACATTTATATTTTTGTATTGAAATGTTCTGAGCACTTTCTCCAAATTTGTACTCGAAATCAGGGCCTGTATCTGTAAATCCTTCTAAGCGTGTTTTCCAACTTCCCGATTTTTGGCTGTTATTGGAAAAATGGGGCTTATGGGATTTGTGACCAGTGTAGATCCAGAACAAATCTCCAAGAATTTCTCTGGAGAAATGGGGCTTGTGGGATTTGTGACCAGCATAGCTCATGATCAAATAGCACACTACTGTAGCCTGATTACCATCTACATTGCTTGTTAGAAGCATGACACGTTTCATTGATGGAATGGCGAACAGTGCAGATCCTTATCAGACTGTGCGGATGCACAGGCTGATATGGATCTACACTGGTCGCAAAACCCATAAGCCCGATTTTTCCAGTCACAGCCACATTCAAGTATACCCATAATATGAGTAATACAATTATTCCTAATCCTGTTACTTTTAGGGGAAGGGGCTACATTACTTTTGTTTGGTATGGACCTGGCACCAGGTCCGGTTATTCTAATTTCAGGGCAGAATACCTGTATATATTTAATATATTTTAAATATTCCGTTCTGATTTTGGGATTCCCCCCAGTGCAGCAGGTTAAATGCGGGATCGAACCCGTTGGCCCGGCCTTAAATGACCTTAGCTGTTGATAGGCCGTTAAACACCAATACATCAATTTAAACACACTTAGAAAGTTTTATAACGATATCAGCTCTGGTGTATTGTTTATATGTGCTGTTTTTCTGCAATATTACAAAATCATGTTACTGTTGCTTAATGGTTGTGTTTTTTTGTCAAGCCCATAATGACGTCAACTCATAGGAAATGGTACCTTATGATAATTGACACCAGCTTAGTTATACTGGTTTGAAATTCCATAAGGTACATTTTCCTGTGAACTGAATATTGCCAACTCCTAGTGATAATTGACACCAGGGGGCCATTTCACTAAACTTCCTACAACAAAAATGTTCGTAAGTGCAAAATTATGATAGTCTGTAAATTTCTCATTAACAATGTTTTCTTGTAAACAATTACTGGATTTACATTTATTGAGCATAGGCTGCATATGCAGCCTATGCTCAATAAATGTAAATCCATCAATTGAAATTTCCAGATGATTCTAAATTTTCACTTATGAACATTTTTGTCTTACACAGTTTAATGAAACAGGCCCCAGCTGTTTGAGAATTTCATAAGGTACATTTTTCTGTGAACTGAATATGGTCAACTCATAGGAAAATGTACATTATGATAATTGACACCAGCCTAGGTATGCTGGTTGAGATTTGTATAAGGTACCTTTTCTCATGAACTAAATATGGCACTCTCATAGGAAAATGTATCTGATGATAATTGCCACTAGCCTAGCTATGTTAGTTTTAAATTGCATAAGGTCCATTTTCCCATGAACTGAATATGGTCAACTCGTAGGAAAATGTACCTTGTGATAATTGACACCAGCTATGCTGGTTTGGATTGTCATAAGGTACATTTTCACATGAACTGAATAGTGTCAATTCCTAGATTCATAAGATATGTTTTCCCATAAACTGAATATGGCCAGCTCGTAAGACAAGGTACCTTATGCTAATGGACCAGTCTAGCTATGCTGATTTGTAATTTTAGGAGTACACTTTAGTATAATATCAGCATATGTGAAAATGTAACACCTCAGGAAATAAGTTGGCATGTGTCATTTTGTGAATTATCTCTTTCCTATAAGCTGTTTATTCTGGTCAATTGTTTAAAATTCGAAGAGTAAACAGTGTAAACATTGATCAAATGAAGCTCATGATTATTTCATGTAGCTGAAGATAAAACGGTTTGATTGGGAGAGCCAGAGTACATCTCCACACAGAGTGCTTCATGTCAAGCAAAATAATGTTGGTTGAGCCCGAGTACAACTCTTTGCTCATCTAACTGCTTTATGTTTGGAAGGCGGTATATGACTGATATGTGTAGCTTGATCTAATGCCAGATCCAGTAGACTGGTAGACCAAATTACACTCCACCAATATGCATGATGATCTGGGTCTACACTGTGAGACAATGCCGACTTGTTTATTCTGCTATTATGAAACTTTCTGAGCATGTTCTCAAATTCAGAAAGTTGGATTGGTCGAGACTGAGCTCAACCAATCAAATCTCAGATTTCAAGAACATGCTCAGTAACTTTTATAAACTGGGACCCAGGTATTGTAAAACTTCCTGCACATCTTGTTGAGGTTTGATTTGTAGAGTCTGAGCTCAGCTCAAACTCAACCAATAAAGCAGGAAGAAAATAACACGCAAAGATAAATTCACAGAGCCCTGCAGGGGACATGGATTTTTTATTATTAATTCGTTCCCACGAAATAACAATTTGTTCCCTCAATTTAACAGTTTGTTCCCACGAATTAACAATTTGTTCCCACGTTCCCACGAATTAACAATTTGTTCCCACAAAATAACAATTCGTTCCCACGAAATAACAATTCGTTCCCTCAATTTAACAATTCGTTCCCACGAAATAACAATTCGTTCCCACGGGAACGAATTGTTAATTCGTGGGAACGAATTGTTATATCATGGGAACGAATTGTTAAATCGAGGGAACAAATTGTTATTTCGAGATTGTTAATTCGGGTGAACGAATTGTCATTTCGAGGGAACGAATTGTTATATCATGGGAACAAATTGTTAATTCGAGGGAACGAATTGTTAAATTGAGGGAACAAATTATTATTTCGTGGGAACGAATTAATAAAAAAAATCCATGTCGCCTACGGGGCTCCGTAGATACCGCAATAAACTCCAACGTAACTGTTTTAACCATGAACAAAGGCTGTGGCCTTGCATTGTACAATAAGTCAGATATATACCGTGCCAACTACAACAAACCTGTCTAAATGTAAGAGAGCCCGGGCCGGCGAGGGATGTGGGCCTTCCCTAAGGCTCTCTACGATACTGCTGTTCCTATGCTGGGGCCTTTTTTTGGGCCCGGCCCAACCATCTATAAAATACTTCAGATTCTATGATGGGGGCCTTTCTGGCCTGAGTTAGTTGACCCCCACCCCCGCCCTGCTGCTGCTGCTGTTTTTTCCCACTGCGCTGGTTTCTTGGCGGCGGAATCCCCGGAAAGGAGGCGGGGGCATGGACGGTTAATATCAAGTCCATTTAACCCACCGCAGCCCCTCTGCTGCTTTCATAGACTATGCACACGATAACTCAAGTTTAGTACATGTACGCATGTTTATCAAGACAGGAGGAAGAACCATGTCGATCTGAACCGAATTTCGTATACATGTTCATCATGACAAGAGGAAGATCCCTATTTATTTTTTCAAATATTCCACTGAGTTACCTCCCTTTAATTGTTGACTGACCATGCCACGACGTGCGTATAATGGTGGCCTTCTGTGCTCTTGTTATATGTTATCTCCGTTGAGGTAGCATATTGTGTCACGCAAATTTCTGTGTGGGCAACCATTGATCGTGCTAGGCCTAAACGACCAAGAAAATAGTGCCCTGTGCCAACTTATCCTATGGCGTTTTGGTCTGTCTGTCTTTGTATCTATTATTCGGCTAAAACTATACATATACTATATAGTCTCCATAGTTTTCACAGTTTTGTGCTCAGTTTATCAGTTAAATTTTGGAAGATACTAATCAAGACATTTTGTGTGTATGAAACAGCAGATATTATCTTTAGGTCTCACGGGACAGTACGTACGGAGCTAGCAGTAAAAGGGGGTTGACGATTTTCTATATATGTCAGTACTGACCGTGCAAGTTACACCAGTGTGTTTTACAAAGTTAACTTACACCACACACCAATCAGTTTTTGTGGAGATAACATATTTCAGTACTTTCAGTACTTTGATTTTTGTTATGTATACGTTATTGTTCACATATTGGATTGTTAAGGAATTAAATGCGAGGGAGCGCTAGCGACAATGCAATGTATTGATTTTTCATTTTCTGTTTAACAGTTAATCATTAAATTGGTAATACGTAACTTATTTGGGTTAAACGTTGCAATATGTGAAATAAGTGGAGCACAAAGCTACCCAGCGATTGGCTTAGAAAGTAGGGCCAACTATAAATGTTGGTAATTGTAACTGAATATATATGAATGTGCAGAATGTCCCTGAACGTCCAGTATAAATTGACGTTTGTTCTACATTGTATTGCCATAAGCTTGCTAATTTGTGAGAAAATATGCCTGACAGTATATGCAACGGACATCGAAATTGATTTAACAAAGTAAACAAATCTTTATTAGCTGATCTCCATGCTGATCTCCACATTTGGTGCCAGACTGTCGTAGTAAAACATGGAACATAATGTATGTTGTTTTTCCGTAGTAATTTCAATTTGAAATAAAACCTCAACGGCGCAGTACATTTGCGCCGTTGAGGTTTTATTTCAAATTGAACTTACCTACGCTGGGTATAATATCGTGCAAAGGCGGTTATTTTAGTCCAAGCTGGTTATCAATATAAACAAATTCAACGATAACTGCATGGAAATGAAAGGTCGTACTTAATAGTCGGGTTTTCCTTTGTTAAACTATTTGCAAGTCAAATAAATATTGGCAATTCTTCAAAGCGCACTCGCTTAATCTTCTATAGCCGGCATTTGTCCATTGAGGTTTTCTATTAAACATGTTAAACCGGATATTGGACTATAAATCAGACAAAAGTCCTCGCTTTCGACGGTTGCCATTGCTCGTGTAAATCTATTATTCGTCATGTGATTATTATTTCGCTGTCATTTTGTAATTGTTTTAATATAGACGAATATGTGAGTTTTCTGAGTTTGACCTGGTACGAAGTTGTATGTGTATGGTCCCTGGTTTGACAGTAGTCATATTAGTACGGAGCCCCGCAGGGGACATGGATTTTTGTATTACTAATTCGTTCCCACGAAATAACAATTCGTTCCCTCAATTAACAATTTGTTCATTCGAATTAACAAATTCGTTCCCACGATATAACAATTTGCTACCTCCAATTAACAATTAGTTCCCACGAAATGACAATTTAACAATTGGGTCCCTCAAATTAACCATTCGTTCCCACAATATAACAATTCGTTCCCACGAATTAACAATTTGTTATTTCGTGGGAATGAATTGCTAAATTGAGGGAACGAATTGTTAATTCGTGGGAAGTAATTGTTAAAATGAGGGAACGAATTGTTATTTCGTGGGAACGAATTGTTATTTCGTGGGAACGAATTAGTAAACAAAAATAATTCTACGTCCCACGCGGGGCTCCGTATATTATATTATCTACTGTCTGTTTCACGAAAGCTGCCCAAATTTTACGGCTATATAGACAATTCAAAAACAATATTTTTTTTTATAATATAAAATTAAAGGAAAATTTAAGAATGAGCCTTCTTTTTATTTCGTGAAATTTGGTCAAATATTGATTTTATTACGAAAAATTGATTTCTCTATGGGAATTTAACATGGGGGGAAAAAGAGGTAAGGAAGTGTGGGAGGAGTCAAAAAACGAAAAAATTTGGAAATTGACTCCGAAACCTGACTAGATAGCTTGGATTTGATCTAACTAAGAAAACAAAAGTTAAATTTGAATAATCGGTCCAGTATTTCTAAATTCAAAACAATTTCCCCATGTTAAATCCCCATAGACATCTTCACTCCGTGAAGATGTCTATGGGGATTTAACATGGGGAAATTGTTTTTTCGCAATAAAATCAATATTTTACCAAATTTTTTGAAATAAAAAGAAGGCTGATTCTTAAATTTTCCTTTAATTTAATATTATCCAAAAAAATATTGCTTTTGGATTGTTTATATGGCCGTAACATTTGGGCAGCTTTCGTGAAACAGACAGTAGGTATGGTTAACATATCAAGAAACATCACCAGTCGAACTACACGTATTAAAGTAACCCGACTATTCTGTCTAATGCAGGCCCCCTGCGTTACAGCCAGGTAATTCGGGTTAGTATCAAACATAAATCTAGATATATTATTTAAATGGTTTGCTAAATATCGAAAGTGCACGTATATTCACACGTACATTTTTAAAAGCGTGTTATTCTTTTATTCGTGCCGGTATATTGTGGTAATCAGTCGGGTGAATACGATCTCTATTCAGGCCGTAAGTAATCGAGTTTAGTCACGGACTCAGGCGCGGTGGGCAATACACGTCACTAGCACCCGCTATTTTGGTCTGATTCCAAATGTCTTGCACTTTTCGAAGTATTTCAGCAGGTAATGGAGACATGTAAGTGCAAAACACGCCGTGTGCAACAACACTTGAGAATTCATATTCCGGGGCCGCGTCATGAACGTTATGAACGTCATGAACGTCATGAAGTAGTGACGTAATGAAGGCACTTCCGCGTAGTGACGTCGTGAAGGCACTTCCATTACGCGCGGCCCCGGAATGAGCATTGCCTAAAGCCATATGCAAACAGCACGCGCTATACATGTGTGCAAACAACGGAAACCATGTAACAATACTCTTTATACTCTTTAGATACAAACCTTATCTGGAGCTCTGCTGTATGTTAAACATAGTTGACAACAGGGACGCCTTCGCTGCTGGAGTTGTGACTGATATATCTCACCATCCACTAAATGAGGGATCGTAGCTAGTTATCTCCCGTTGCATCTATTTATAGAAACCCGGTCCAAATTGTGTAAGTTATTACATTATTGCTTGTAAAAAGAGCCAATGTAGCATGATGATTTCTCCTCGTGTTGATCCAAATCATCCTACATATCTACGCAATCTGATTGGGGACTACATTATTTGCTTGATTCATATTTTCACACTTGTTAATGCCATTGCGATGCTTCTGCTATTCAGTAAGGAATAAACGTTGAAATACAGCATAGGACCGGGTCTCTATAAATAGATTTGCAAAGGGAAATAACTAGCTACGATTCCTCATTTGATGAGACACAAAAAGTAGGTAATGTAAAAGCGGGTCCCAAGTAGGAAGTGCGCGTGACAAAGTTTGCCCACCATAGCAAGGTAACGGTTTACAGCGAACGTTGGAACGTGTGTGAAACTATATACCTATAAAAAGTGTTGGCTTCTTGGATACCCGCCAAATACGGATTATAACTTCGGCGATTCACATAGAAACATCGAGGTAAATAATGATTTCATTTATGTTTGTTTACAGTTTTTTTTCCATTTCTATAGAAACGGTAGCATTGTGTATAGTAAATATGTCCCTCTTGTATTTGATATATTCGTCTGTGGCGCATGGATATGCTATATTTATTGTGCTTTGTTCAATGTAAATGTCATTTTGCGAAACGTATAAAGCAAATGGTCGCAAAATAGCGGATTTAATCACGTAGACACACCTGTGTTTGTTTAGGTACATGCATTATCGAATACAGTATTTCTGAAAATGAAATCCCGTGTTTTGAAATCATCAAATGAGTAAAAAATCCAAAAAGGCGTGCATATACACGTTACCCATAGTCTAGCGTTTTGTCCCAGTGTTATTAGCCGAACCACCTATAGTGCGGGTATGTGTGTGTGATAAATAACTTAGATCACGGTTGTCCGTCTGTACGGTTGTCCGTATGTAAGGTCGATTATCTCCTCGTACAGGCGGACGAACCGTGGTCTTCGTATTACATTTACTAATAGTACCTTCCTATCTAAATGGATGTCCTTAACATGAAGTAAACCGTTGGTATATACATGTCTGCTGACGAAAGGAGCAATATCAGTGTAGTTCCTGACTAGGCACTGTCGGCTACTGACCAAGCTGGCTTTTGCAAGGCATACGCGGACTAGACAACAACATACCTAATACAGGAGACCAATGAACCCAACGGAAACGTAACTTTAACACGTAAATACATCGTACTACATGTAACATGGCCATGTTCATTCCATGGAATGGCGCACAGTACAAGGTGTATGATGACGTGGTTACAACAACAAAAAAAATATACTGAAACTTCCAGAAGCTGTCAGATTCAAAGTACGTATTCTTTTATTTTGTCCTTATTATGTAATGGATTTTGATGAAATATGGCGCATCAAACGCGTCTTGTCAAGCTGCATTTGGTGGTCTCTGTACTTTGGCACAAACTTTTGTCGTTTTTTGCGAAGAATCGATTTCCGTGTCGGAAATCGATTCTTCGCAAAAACGACATAAGTCTGTGCCAAACTCACTGCACGACCAAATGCAGCTGCGCCATATTTCATCAAAATCCATTACATATTACGGACAAATATCAAATAATACTTACTTTGGAATGTGCAAGATTTCAACACTTTCAGCCACTGTTGTTGTTATAACCACGTGATCATGCACCTTGCTGCAGCCTGATAACGATCTATAACGCTTGCTAGAAGCATGCCGGGTGTTTCATCATCGATGGAATGACGAACAGTGCAGATGCTGATCAGACTGTGCGGATGCACAGTCTGATCTGGATCTACACTGGTCGCAAAACCCATAGTCCCACTTCGCCAGTAACAGACACATATCTAAATAAACGACAACAATATAATTTCGACCATTGTAGATCTGTACACGGCCCTATACGCATTCTTATCCCGTCAACACAGTTGTATGTGCCGTGAAACACGGTGCCGTGAAACATTTTTGATATCCAGTCAATACTATTTTTGCATTTTACAGCCGTTTGTAGGTGTTAACGGGATAAATAGAATAGTAGGTTAGTGCCGTGAATGGGAAAACTATCTGGCGCGGCACGGAAACGGGATGTGCTCGGCAGAGCCTCGCCCATCCCGTTTCCTGAGCCTTGCCAGATATTTTTCCCCATTCACGGCACTGACCTACTATTCTCTATATATTGTCTGATTAGGGTATATTCTGTTCGCATTTTAGTCAAGGAACCGTGTACTAAGACAGTAGTGAAATATCATTTCATCATCTCTTTGCTGGCTTTATTTTCTCGTATATCTTTCCCCTGCGATAGTAGACAATTAAATACAATACAAACTCATTGAAATTTGGTCAAATAAAATGGTGCAGTTTGGTAGAATTTGTTCATCCGCCGTCCATAAAGAAACAAGTTCCATATACTGAATAATGAGATAGTAGACAATTAAATACAATACAAACTCCTTGAAATTTGATCAAATAAAATGGCGCAGTTTGGTAGAATTTGGTCATCCGCCGTCCATAAAGAAACAAAGTTCCATATACTGAATAACGAGGCATCATCTGTGACAAAGTCCTTTTCACCCTTTGAACCCGACAGCTCCTATAGCGCTTTATGCAAACAGTGCAGATCCGAGGGGCCGTTTCACTAAACTTCGTACGACTAAAATGTTCGTAAGTGCAAATTTATGATAGTCTGTAAAATTCATATTAACAGTGTTTTCTTGTAAACAATTGTTGGATTTACATTTATTGAGCATAGGCTGCACATGCAGCCTATGCTCAATAAATGTAAATTCGTCAATTGAAATCTCCTGACGATTCTAAATTTGCACTTACGAACATTTTAGTCGTACGAAGTTTAGTGAAACGGGCCCCCGGTTCGTAACGAGCAGTCTCATCAGGAATTGCACTTTTTGGAAGTATTTTTGATATTTTTGAGGAAAAAAATACCCCCTTTTCATAAATGGACTAGTCTGAACATCATTTTGTGATGATTGGATTGGCTGCAAAATTAGCAGATCGAAAACCATTCCAGTTTCTCAGTTTTGAAAGGGTTAAACAAACAATGACACGGGGTAAGAAAACGAAATAGCAGTAATATTCACACCTGGGGTCAATTGATTCGATATAGTAAGGAGGCATGGATCGGAATGCTGTATTTAAATGCTCAAAATGTTGTCATTTTGTAACATTTTAATACTGAATGTATGTGTGCTTCCCTATTCCCGTATATGACCTAGATGTTGAACGGTAAAACATGTAAAACCCGAATCAATTACGTCAGTTTAAAATACGAGGAATAAATTGTGCTAGTCATATTAATTTGGTTTAACTATTTTCGGTAATGGCCTTGCGCAATAATTCAGTCGATACAATACATGCATTCCTACAGGGCCCTGCAGGGGGCGTAGGATTATTATTTTTATTCATTCATTTCCACGAAATAACAATTCGTTCCCTCAATTTAACAATTCGTTCCCACGAATTAACAATTCGTTCCCACGAATTAACAATTCGTTCCCTCAATTTAATTTGTTCCCACGAAATAACAGAACGACGAATTGCTATTTCGTGGGAACGAATTGTTATATCGTGTGATCGAATTGTTAATTCGAGGGAACGAATTGTTATATCGTGGGAACGAATTGTTAATTCGAGGGAACAAATTGTTATATCGTGGGAACGAATTGTTAATTCGAGGGAACGAATTGCTAAATTGAGGGAACGAATGGGAACGAATTAATAAAAAAAAATCCATGTCCCCTGCGGCCGGGCCTCCGTACAATCCAACACGGGACGCGGTGTTCTTTAAATAGTAATACAATACGGCTTAAGTAAGCTCTACATTGCCAATTGTTTTGTGCGGATCTTTAAAGTTGTTTTGTTCCTTCCACATTTAGTTTACACTTAGCATGTGAAAGTAAATATTCATATCTTTGTTAAGATCATGAGATACGAATGACATAGTTCAATGTTTGAATTGTTTTATTTGTTCAAGAACAAAACACAGCCGTTTAAATAAAACTTGGTCATGTTGTGTTTTCTGACCCCACGAACATAGAATCACAATGACGTTACTTTTGACCGCCAGCTGAGAAAATGGACATTACTGCTTCTGAAAAAAGTGTATATCCTGATCATAATGGATAACTACAAAATCACGTTGTGTGGTTATATCATGTTTGGAGTATGTACTCGGTGCTGAAACTGCCAAAAATGCCGTATTGATTTTGAAAACTAGAAAACTGACATTGTTGAATACAAAGTGTTGGTCTTGTTTCTGTTGAAAACAAAGCGATAATCATATTTTTATAACTACGATCTGGATTGACCTGTAGCATATTTTCCCAACATTGCAAAGTATACTTTTCTAGCAAAGTATACTTTGAGGGAGTACTCATTTATTTTTCCCGAAATGCATTATTTCATATAAAACTAACAACCACATGTATTTGATGATTAAAAGTATGCAGAATTATTATACTGAATTTATTACATTACCACAGCCAAATTGGCTGTGATAATGTAATAAATTCAGTATAATAAAAATTGATAAATTTATCCTAAAATTGAAAATTTCTCCCTCAAAGTATACTTTGCTAGATAAGTATACTTTGCAATGTTGGTGAAATGGGCTACTGGTAGGCATGACATGTTTGGACTGTGTGTCCGCTCGTATGTGTGTGTGTGTCTGTGTGATGTGTTTGTTGGTCCGGCAAAGAAGTTTGCCAGTTTCTCCAATCTGCCTTTTGGGCGGTTGGTTGGGAGCATGGGAAGGGTACAATAGTCCGAATATCGCTCATCTCTTGACCCGTTAGTCGGATCATTACCAAACTGCATCAATAGCTTCCTCACATTGATAGCTATTCATCCAGTGTCATTGGGTGATATTGACCTTCACATTGGTGACATTAACCTTTGTGTCTTAATTTTGGATGTACGTCAAAACGTCGCATATCTCCTGATATGTTTGTTGGGTGTGTACCAAACTTTAAAAATAACTTTCTTACATTGATACCTAACCACCCTAGGTCATTCGGGTGACCTTTACCTACATTTCAAAATATAGGTCACGTTCGTCAAAAATTAGATGTACGTTTAAATTGTGTGTATCTCCTGATACGCCAGTCACTATCAGTAAAATCAATATTACTAAATGATTATATCAGTATAGCGGGCACTTGAAACTTTTAGAGACTGGTGGAATAGTTACACAATTATACATTTATTTAATTCCTGTAAAGAACAGTTTTTGCCTACTGCGTAGGCATGTACGTTTAACGTTCGTCTATCTGCGGTATAAAAGCGAAACAATAATAGAGTAGAAATAATGTCGTTAACGAGTCACCATACTTTCTCTATTATCCCGTCAACACAGTTCGTATGTGCCGTGAAACACGGTGCCGTGAAACATTTTTGATATCCAGTCAATACTATTTTTGCATTTTACAGCCATTTGTAGGTTTTGACGGGATAAATAGAATAGTAGGTTAGTGCCGTGAATGGGAAAACATATCTGGCGCGGCACGGAAACGGGATGTGCTCGGCAGAGCCTCGCACATCCCGTTTCCTGAGCCTTGCCAGATATTTTTTCCCATTCACGGCACTAACCTACTATTCTCTATTTACTCAGCGTGCAGAATGAACAAGGCTAATTTCTTGGCCATGCAACAGAAGCAGTTGGAAGCGCGGACGATGCAGAGCCAGTTCCAGACGACCTACTCGTCCTCGTTCCCCACCGTCCCCACGTATGACGCCTCGCCCGTGTACGACGATCACCGTGAGATGAAGGTGGGCAACCACGAATCTTTATTCAGGGGTGGGGACGGATACTATTATGTAATATAAATACATAATGAAACGTTATGAAATGTAATCAAATGTAATGATATGCAATTGGATATACAATTATATATCCAATTGCATTTAATTACATGGCATTACATAACATTAGTATACCCTATACAACCTATTGTCTGTAAAGCGGTTAAACGTGTTAAACGTGTTAGCCTGTTATTGCTTTTTTTATTTATCCTGAACAAAGATCGGCGTACTTATAGTCGCAACCCTTTCCGTCTGTCTGTTCGTACCTAACATCGCTGACCGTCAGTCAGATTGGTTTGAAACGTTATATGCTGATTTGTTATCATCCATATTGGCAGTCTATAGCCCATCCATGCAGCCCCGGTGCTCAAGGTCAAATGACTTAGAAATTTGAGTTAGATCTTTTAAGGGGTATGTACATCAACCAGTGTTACTGATTTCTTGTTGAGAAAAGTGATTGTGTGAATGGTTGGGAAAGGGGAAAGGGGGGGGGGTGTATCTAGGGACATGTATTAAACGTGTTTTTATTGGTGTTTGTTGGCCATGGATACATACGTATTGTGATTCGGCCAGCTATTCCTATTGTAGAGCAAGGTAATCCACAGTTTCAATCCGCTTACTTTGTCGCTCCCTTAATCTTAGCGAAGTAACACCGTAAATCGTGGTTAAAGTCGTATTTATCCCGTTAACACAGTGAGTATGTGCCGTGAAACACGGTGCCGTGAAACATGTTTGATATCCTGTCGATGCGACATAATCACTGCGTATGGTGACTGGGGTTATGTTTTGTCATTTTATAGCCATTTGTAGGTGTTGACGGGATAAATAGAATAGTAGGTTAGTGTCGTGAATGGGAAAAATATCTGGCGCGGCACGGAAACGGGATGTGCTCGGCAGAGCCTTGCCCATCACGTTTCCAGAGCCTTGCCAGATATTTTACCCATTCACGGCACTAACCTACTATTCTCTATTTATTTGACTATTCTGGAAGTCGGGCATCGTCCATTTCGCGCGCCTGCAGGTTATAATTGTATCCCCTGTCGAGGAGCGCAGGGGGAAATCTGACCAGTTTTGCTATCTGATTTGATCGTTTTTGAACGCTTCAAACAACTAAATTCCAATCGCTAAGTCAAATTTAAATGCTTATTTATGATGTGAAATTGTCATTTAAAATATTCTTATCACCATGTAGTATTTTCGTAGTTCTAAATGTGAAATATTCTGGCATAAAATGATGTATTTTAGAGCAAAATGTATCCAGTAACCCCCTAACATATCGGGTCACGTGACTAGTGATACGTCACGCCGACTTCCAAATTGATGCGGCGGTGTGGGTGAAGTTAGAGGTTGAGGTGCATTGGTTAACATTTAGTTATCTGGAAGTTGCTGATTTTGGTAACGGTTATTACTCTATTTTTATTTCTTTTGTTAACTGCACATTTTACTTAAGGAATACAACCATGGGCTTTTGCATTTACTGTAGTATGACAACTATTTGGTCTGTTTAAAGTGCATGGAGTCCGATGTGCGTTTACTGTACATGTAGCATGAAAAACATTTAGTCTACTTAAAGGACACATCGCAAACTTTAAACATACCAAATGCATTTCACACTACAGTAAACGGAACTAGCTATGGTTTTATTACTTATATTTACATTGCATTTTAGGATAGTTTCAAAACTGTAAATAGCCAAATACGACGTTAACACTAGGAATCTTCAAGTTATTGTTTTACGTTATTTTGTCGCATTTCATAAAACAGCAACGTTGCCAGTCAATAACGTGACTTCTTTAACGAATCAACAACGTCGCGCAAAAATAGTAAAAACAAACTACAACACTGATTACCTTCTATACGGAAATATAGAGAACACTAGGTTAATGCCGTGAAAAACTATCTGGCAAGGCTTAGGAAACGGGATGAGCCCGTTTCCGTGCCGCGACAGATATGTTTTCCCATTCACGGCACTAACCTACTATTCTATTTATCCCGTCAACATCTACAACTAGCTTTAAAATGCAATACAAATAACCACAGCCACCGCACATATTCATGCGCAGTGATTAGGTCGTATTGACAGGATATCAAAACTGTTTCACGGCACCGTGTTTCACGGCACATACGCACTGTGTTGACGGGATAAATACGACTCTAACCGCGATTTACGGTGTTACTTCGCTAAGATGAAGTGAGCGACAAAGTAAGCGGATTGAAACATGTATATATCAAGACAAGATTGAAAATAGAAAAAAAATGATTACCCTCTATACATAAACAAATATAACACATTCATATTTTTTTGTTCGTAGAAACGGTCTGAGCCGGACTACGAACGGCCGTATGGCGGACAGGACTTATCGCCCTACCCGTCTCGAACCTGGGACCCTACGTCCCTGGGCCGCTACCGACCGTTCGACAAGCCGTACATCAACTCGAACCGCTCCATACGGCGACAGGAGCATGGCTATGAGGAGCCAGAACCTGAGCAACGAAGGTACGGAGGTTCGAGTCTTTGTGCGCTCAAAATCAGGAAGTTTGAGTGCAGATTTCAGGAACATTCTCTCTAAGGTGTGCTTTTAGTCGCGCCCGCTTGCGGACAGCGCAATATAGTCGACACATCCGCGTACGTCCGAAAGTACGTGCGTCCGAGTTTTACCTTAATGTTAATGCACAATGTCAAGGTCAAATTACTTTGACTTTACCTTATTATTCTTTGGATTTAGGTTAACGTTTTTAAGAACAATATGTCTTTGAAACCACTTCGCCAATTCACTCGAAACTTCACATCTGTGTTTATCATCATCAATATTTTCATTCTATGCCCAACCCCTGTGGCCCCTATGCCCAATGTCAAGGTCAAATTACATTGAAAGTTATCTTCACGTGTTTATGAAAATTAATATTTTACGTATAATGTATCTCTGCAACCGCTGCACCGATTAACTTCAAACTTCAAATTGGTGTTTATCATCATCCATCCATATTTTCATTCCACGCCCCACCCTGTGCAAAATGTCAAGGTCAAATTCTGCAAACACTTCGCCAATTTACTCGAAACTTTACATGTGTGTTTATCATCATCCATATTTACATTCTATGCGGCATCTCTAATGAATGTCAAAGTCAAATCAGTGTGATTTTTTTTAATAATCGATAGCATGTGTACGGGTTAAAGCTTTTTTTTTTTGCGTTAAAGTATGTTAAGTACTTTCAAATGTCTTGGCAGGCGCGACATGCCGGCCGCGGTCATCTAGTATGTAATTAACAGAGACATGGAATCAGACAGTTTGATTGGTCGAGGCCGAGCTGTGCTCAGTCTCGGGAAATCACACTGACTGGGCTTGAGTTCAGATTTCAGGAACATTCTCTCCAAGGTGTGTATTTTATGTAATTAATAGACGCACGGAATCAGACACTTTGATTGGACGAGGCCGAGCTATGCTCAGTCTCGGGAAATCACACTGAGTTTTAGTTCAGATTTCAGGAACATTTTCTCTATGGTGTGTTTTTATGGGATTACAGACACACGGGATCAGACAGTTTTATTGGACGAGACAGAGCTGTGCTCAGTCTCAGCCAATCAGTGCAGATGCCAAGAAGGTGTAAGGCACATTTGCATATATATGGCTGTTACTGGATAAATGGGGCGTATGGGTTTTACAATCAGTGTAGCTCCAGTAGCCTATTTCACCAACATTGCAAAGTATACTTACCTAGCAAAGTATACTTACCTAGCAAAGTATACTTTGAGGGATACATTTTCAATTGTTCATTTATTTTTATTATACTGAATTCATTACATTATCACAGCCATTTTGGCTGTGATAATGTAATACGTTCAGTATAATAATTGTTAATCATCAAATATAAACAATCGTTAGTTCTATATGTAATAATGCATTTCGGGAAAAATAAATGATTACTCCCTCAAAGAATACTTTGCTAGAAAAGGATACTTTGCACTTTTGATGAAATCGGTTACTGATCAGCCTGTGCAATTCTTCTAACAAGCAATATAGATTGTTATCGGGCTACATGTGTGTGCTACATGAGCAGGGGCTACACTGGTCACAAATGTCATAAGCCCCATTTTTCTAGTCACATACATATATATACACACAGACCAATACAAGATGACATGGTTTTTATGAAAAAAAATTCTTCATTTCGTGTTCGAAATGAGACAGTTTGATTGGTCGTGACTGAGCTGTATTTGAAATTGGTTCTTCTGCTTTAATTTGTCGATCGCAATTTGAGTAATTTGGTTAACAAACAACAAGAAAACAACAACAACAACAAAAGCAACAACAACAACAGCAAAAATAATCAAAGAAATCAGGTGACCTGTCACGAATAATTGGAACTTATGGAGGTTGGAGACATACGGTTAACAATGGGGGAAATGGGAATATCACATATTTATATTAAAATTCAAAATGGCCGCCAATTCGAAACATTTTTGTTCATAGTTTTACCCGCCGTCACATACATAATGTGACGACTATGTTTTGCATACACGTGTAATATTTAAACATTATTTACACAAACGTTTGGCACATAAATCGAAATTATTTGAATATATATCACTAAAATAACGAACATTCATAATAGTCTAGAATATGTAGTAATGTATTTTTGTTTCTATGCGATGTACATGCATTATCCCACTGCACCCACAGTGGCGGATCCAGCATTTGGGGAACGGGGGTTGGGGGGGGGGGGGGGCGTTGTCTAGTTGCGAAGATAATTCTTGCAATCTACTCCCGGCGGGGGGTTGTCCTATTTTCCAGCTCATCGAAATGCACTTTCCTGTGTTTTACGGCATTTAAATTCAGACTCCAACTGGTGGTAAACTGTGATCTATGTAAACTCCGTGGCTGAACGGGGTGGAGGGTTGCAACCACGAACCCACCCCCCCCCCCCCACCTCTAGATCCGCCCCTGACCCATATTGCCGAGTTTTGTCCCCGGCATATTAGGAAAAACAGACGGTGTATGGCGGTGGAATAAATTATTTCGAGCACGATTGCTCGCGGATTATCTCCTCATACATACGGACGAACCGTGCTCTAAGATTTACATGTATCGTGCAGATCATGGTATGGCGTAGTGTATATGGTCGAGGAGTGAAACTGCCAGCACATGCCGGTGATGATAACGCTGATTATGTTTAAGACAGCTATGATACTCTCGCTTTCAGGGTCCGATATAACCCAGAACCATCTCCCCGTAGGAACGAGTACAGAGAAGGACAGACGGACAGGTATGATACGCACAGAGGCGAGCAATAAACTAGTAGCGCTACACTTGTAGCAGCGGCAGCTAGCAATAGTTTATGTAGCTAGTTTCGTATTAAAGATAGAATCAGTCAACGATTTTAATAAATATATTTATCCCGTCAACACAGTGCGTATGTGCCGTGAAACACGGTGCCGTGAAACATTGGTGAGGTTCTGTCAATACGACCTAATTTCACGGCACATTGTTTCACGGCACATACGCACTCTGTTGACGGGATAAATATGAAACATAGTATGAATAACGACGCCAGGAGGCACGCGTCGAACTTCACTAAATAATACGGGAGTATTATATAAGTTAAATGAACATACGAACACTTATTACAAGCTTAGAATACATGTACAGTGCAACCTCTCTACAACAGCCACCCATGGGAAAAGGCAAAATTGGATGTTATAGAGAGGTGGCTGTTGTATGGAGGTTAATGCTGAATACAATTTTATCGTCTGATGTTTATTTATTTTCTTCAATAATTCTCAATAAAAACATGTTTTGACAGCATTTTAGAATCATTTCCAATGGAAATGATTCTAAAATGCTGTCAAAACATGTTTTTATTGAGAAAGAAGGCAAAATCAACATCAAACGACAATGTTCATGCTCAGCCGTGTAAGGGTTAGATATAGATGAAATCATCCATTTGGGATATAAAATAGCGGCTGTTACAGAGAGGTGGCTGTTGTAGAGAGGTGGCCGTTCGGGGAGGTTCGACTGTACTTTGTTTTTTAACATAAAAAGGACCCGCATTGAAAACTACCCATGTGAGAAATGTTTACATAATCTGCCAGTACATCTATTGTAGTTGAACTGTCTCAAATTAGACATTTTGTTTCCAACAGTCATATTTACGATATATATGGCTGCGTAGCAAGCATATGTACATACCATACATTAATCGATTGGCCTACATATATATTATAGTTGTTTTAGTAGGTTGATATCGGAGTCGTATTGTTTTTACACAATGTCGTGTAAATGCATATTAATGTGGGAATGTATTGCTTCAGAAGTCGCTATGACGACGATCCAGCCCCTCACAGGTAGGCAGCTGTCTTGTGTGTGATTTGTCAACGGGTGTTGTTGTTATATATAAATTTACATAGGTTGTTATATTGTTTTATTAAATGTATCAGGTAATAACGTGACATATATGAAGTACTAACGTTGCGGAACTGATGATTGCTGTTGATTTACTTTATTATAATACCTTAATTATAGCCATATAATGATTAGCTTCTCATTGACGTTTCATTTGACTAGCACAATTTACTGATGAAATTTACAACATCAATCGTATCAATTCATAATTCCAGCACAAAAATATTTACACAATTCCCTAACATTTGATTGACCCGTAGCAAGTCTCTGATCAAAATTTATATCCCAGTAAACTCCCACGCAAAACTACTTTCCGTAACCGTGAGGCGCAGTTAAAATAATTCTTAAGAAAATGGAAACTAAACACATTTTCTTGATGAATTTATTTCAAATGCTGGAATTATAAGGAATGAATGGCCTTTTTGTGGAATTTATCAGGTAATATATAAACTTGTAAAAGTCGCAGGAATACTGGACGAGGCCTTCCGACCTTCGTCCAGTATTCCCGCGACTTTTCCAAGTTTATACCCGATAAATTCCACAAAAAGGCCATTCATTCCTATAATAAAAATTTGAGCATGCTTATTTACCTTATACGTTACTGACATTTATGTAGGCACTTGAAGCAATAACAAAAATCAAGCAATTCCAAATATGGTACACCGCAACAAGTGCCACATATGAAATTCATATACATGAAATTCATATGAAAAAAGCACATGACATTCATATGATGCTCTTATGATTGCATGTGAAGACTTTTCATATGCATTTCATATGAATAATTTGCATATGAATTTCATACGAAAAGTTTTCATATGAAATTCATATGCAATTTTCATATGAAATTCATATCAAAAGCATATGCAAGTTATATGCGGAACATTTTGTAGTGTATGTGAATAATAAATGAAGACTAACAGCGAAGCTGAATAATCCAAGCTCGCCAGAGGATACCTGCATGGATTTTCATATTTCAGAGTCAGGTACCAACCGGACCCGTCGCCCCGCAGGAACGACTATCAGGATCAACAGGGAAACATGTAACTTCTGTTATTTTAAGACTGAATGAACTCTACTACAAATGCAATACATATTCAAATTATGTAGATGTTCATAATACTTATTACGACGTTGCTCGATTCAAATATATCATCTCTTTCCACCTCTATCCTATTTTCTATGTTCCCTCTCGCCTCAACTGTACTCCTAAAATCCTTATAACCATTAACATTCTAAAATATATTCATTTATCTATGCATGTCAATGCACGTGGATACATGTCACGGTTCATGACAATGATACTTGTATTTATGTTTATATATATGTCTACATGTTGACTTTAATTTGTTTTTATACGTGACTATATCTGGAAATAAAACATAAAACATGAGATGTTTAAAGTAGGATAAACGATAATGACATTTACATATGTATTCAAATTACGTTCATTTTATGTCATTTTGAAGACATACACATTCTGTATTTATTCAAATTACGAAACATTTCATTTTGAAGACATACACATTAAGTAGGCTTTGTAAATGTTTCAATAAAACATTTAGCCAGTAATATTATTACAACAATAGCATCATATTAGTTTACAAGACTTAGTGCAGTAAACGTCAAGCCACGAGTGACAACTAAACAATATAAAGACACATTTTTTTGCAGCTCATATCCATTAATATACTAACGCGTTTATATAGCAATAGGTATATCACTTATTATTGAAATAATCTTGACATAATACACTTCACTGAGCTATACTTGAAATTCAGGTTAATTAACATCTACCTTAACATAGAAGCAGTTAATACATTTGTACCAATATTATGTCAACATAATATGTATTCAACGAAAGTTATCTATTTACAGGCAAATTCCCTGTAAATAGATAACTTTTCGTTGAATACATATTATAATAATTATAATAATACTCCTAAATTTACAAAAAAAACAACAAACAATATACATGCATAACATATTGCAAGCCATCTTGAATGAAAATAAGTGTACACATACATGTACTTGTAGTTAATTATTTGATTCTATAAAGAAGCAAATAAAATGTATATACATGTACATGTGTGTTGACAGTATGGATACACAGCTCAGTAGCACATGCCAAGTGCCACATCCCCGAATGCAAATTACCAGCTGGAATACGTTTCAATGCTTGTGTCGGTCATTTCATTCAATACACTATGTTACAATATTACTATACCCGATTGAATGTTTAATTACGTTTGTACTTGATGTGTCAACTGATTGTGCCCGCATGCTCATGCCACCCAACACTCTATTCCGTGGCGTGCTAAAACAGATTAGGAATGGCAAACTCCTTACACAATGCAATATAAAACAAAACTATCTCTTAAACTTTATCCCGTCAACACAGTGCGTATGTGCTGTGAAACACGGCGCCGTGAAACACTTTTCATATCGTGTCAATGCGACCTAATCAGTGCGTATGAATATATGCGGTGACTGGGTTTATTTTTCTTGAATTTTAAAGCGATTTGTAGGTGTTGACGGGATAAATAGAATAATAGGTTAGTGCCGTAAATGGGGAAAACATATCTTGCGCGGTACGGAAACGGGCACGGAAACGGGATGTGCTCGGCAGAGCCTCGCCCATCCCGTTTCCGAAGCCTTGCCAGATATTCAACTATTCTATATTTATATTACAATATTATTATACCCGATTGAATGTTTAATTTATTTTGTACTTGATGTGTCAACTGATTGTGCCCGCATACTAATGCCATCCAACACACGATTCCGTGGCTTGCTAAAACCGATTAGGAATGACAAACTCCTTACACAATGCAATATAAAACAAAACTTTATCCCGTCAACATAGTGCGTACGTGAAACACGGTGCCGTGAAACATTTTTATATCCTGTCAATACGACCTAATCACTGCGTATGAATATGTGCGGTGACTGGGGTTACTTTTTTTGCCTTTTAAAGCCATTTGTAGGTGTTGACGGGATAAATAGTGCCGTGAATGGGAAAAATATCTGGCAAGGCTTAGGAAACGGGATGGGCGAGGCTCTGCCGAGCACATCCCGTTTCCTAAGCCTTGCCAGATATGTTTTCCCATTCACGGCACTAACCTACTATTCTCTATATCTCTTCAGTAACTACGATGCTGAAAACCTCAATGAAACACATTTTGTCACGCTGCATTGCACATCTTTAGTGGTGTGGTATATACGAGAGTTGGGAGCTGACAGAATAAAACCACTTCGCAAGCATTCAATACGTGTCTTTCAGTTAAAGGTACATGCCCACTCAGTAGGCACAAAATGTTCTTTATATCAGAGACATCATCTGAGACTTTCTCTGGCAAAAACATTCATTCACCATTACCCCACGTATCGATTTGCATTATTACACATTTTATATCAGACGTCAATTTTCACACGGATATCAGGGGCGATAACCGTGTTTCCTTAACTTTTAACGGACATTACTATTTATACTCTGTATTTTATTTTTTGATGTGCAATGATCATACTTTATAATTTATAATAGGTGACGCATTTAATTAGTATAAATAATTAAAAAATACCATACCTCATTTGCATATAAAAATAGTCACTATCAGTAAAATAAATATTACTAAATGATTGTACCTGTATTGCATCCACTCGTAATCTTTAGAACTGGTGGTATAGTGACACAATTGTACACGTATTTAATACATATAAAGAACAGTTTGTGTCTACTGAGTTGGCATGTACCTTTAACATTTATGACTGTGTGTGTTTGACTTCTTGGTGTTGGTCGCACTGTTCCAGATTTGTTAGCAGTTTAATTAACTGATACTCATACATTATAGTAGTATAGCGGCGCTGCCTCGACCAGTCACACTGTTTTATTTGGTACATGGTCTACGAGTGTATGCTCAGAAATAGTTATTACATTTCTGTCATTTTGACTTTTGACATTAGGTTTTTGCAGCACAATTGTCTCTTTGGAATGTAAATCATGGAACAAATGTATTTCTCACTTAAACTTTGTAATCGTCCGGTTTGATTCCTGAATGTCACTTTGTAATCGTCGGGTTTGATTCCTGAATGTAGAAGTCTATTGAAATCCATGGATTCACGTGTGTAACATACCTGTAGGCTTGTTGTCGATTGCCGCGCTATACCTTATTTTATATATAGAACATACAAAACTTGTATTTTTTTGAGAATGTTTTTGGAATTTTGTTTAACATATTATTGTACAGTGGAACCTCTCTAAACCGGACACCCTGGGCCCTCCCAGGGTGTCCGGTTTAGAGAGGTTCCACTGTAATTAAGCACTCAATGGCCAATGATTGTCATTTTCTGTTATGAACAGACAGGACAATGACATAAATTAAATTGAAACCCATCTAAATTAGACACAATGGGGTCCCGAGAGTACAGTCAGACCTGTGAATAAAGGCCAGCCATGGGAAGAGACAAATCTGGCCTTTGTTCACAGGTGGTCTTTATTCACAGGGTCTCGAATGTGTTACATGATTAATTGGGAAAACAAAAGTGTGGCTGCTATAGACATGGAATTGCTATTCCACGGTGGTCTTTAGCACAGGTTTGACTGTATTCGGTTTACAGGGGTTCCACTGTACATGTGTCATATTAGCTCCGACCAATCGTACTGCTGGATTTAGAGCATGCTCTGTGGTTGTATGCTCTGAATCAGCTACATATACAGTATAACCTCTTTAAACCGAACACCCAGAAAGATCTATATTCTAAATTATGGTGGGTTTTGTTTAAAGTTATCTGTTATATTAGATATGTATTCTTAATTATGGTGGTTTTAGTTTATCTGTTATGTTAATGTGTGTTCCTGTTCTCAAAGCACACACTCATTTCTTGGTGTGCTTATTTGTTTTACAGTGGAACCTCTCTAAAGCGGACACACTGGGGACCTCCCAGGGTGTCCGCTTTAGAGAGGTTCCAATGTATTACCTTGCATTCTGAACAACCAGACCTCGTATCTATCGATAAGTTCATTCTTGTGAGTATGCAATTTTACATTGTCGAAATACATAGACCGGTGTTGTAATGTACTTTCGTGGTGTGAGATCATGTGGTATCCGACAAGTTTGTCGTTATGTTTGACGGCATTTTCCATGATGTTTCTTCAATAAATTTGAAATGTCATAACGGATTTTGCCGAATAATGGGTCATAAAATAAAAAATCAATACCTGCTTTCTACTATGTTGATTGTAGGTGATCATATACATACATCGTTTTTGCCGATGAATCGAATGCAGTCCGTCATGTCTTGATCACGTGAATCATACAAATAACAACAACAGCAGTAGTAGTGTTCGATTCTTCTTGAAAGGTATAGGGTTTGAAAAAGAGCAAGTGCGTAAATTACGTCATATAATCATAGAGCGTCGAATTCGTCTGTATGTTAGGAAGAGTTTAAACAAAAGTTAGAATGACGTCACACATTAGGCTGCTCCACTTGTTTACCAAACCACGTGATGTCATACTCTACTTATCTCGTTCTATCACATACTGCCCTTTGTATTGTGTGGATATCGATATATTATATATGAACGCTTGTCGTATGATCGTATGCGGCTACTTATTTGTGACCAATATAAATGCTCAGACCCGTGATTTAACTTGGTACAGAAGTTATTGAAAGCTAGGCAACCACGTCAAATGCTATTTACACTGTGTGTTTGTTGGTGGGTAACTGCCTATCAACAGTTAACGGCATTTAAGGCCGGACCAACCGGTCCGAAACCCGTATTTAACCTGCTGTATTGGGGTGGGGGTTGGAATCCCAAAATCAGAACGGAATATTTACATCTAAATTAACCTGGCCTGGTGCCAGGTCCAAATGCCAAAGACGTATGTGTAGTGGGTGGTTGGTCGGGCGAACGCGATGGTGTTAATTAACGGTAGGGTATGCTCCTCCTTATAGGAATCACGATTTGCCTGGTTTGGCCCTCGGGTAGGTTTTTATCTCCAAATGGCTCTTTTGTTGGGGAGTTGAATTGGATTATTGCCCATTATAAAAGTAGTAAGATTAGTACTGATCCTACTGCTTTTGGGAGGGGGGCCAAGTGATTCTGGTGTGGCGAGGACCTGTCATCATGTCAGGTTTATTCTGATTTCAGGGATGAATATATATATATATTTTATTGTAGATATTCAGTTCTGATTTTGGGACCCCCCCATTTGTACATGTACAAGAACATGTACAGGCACTTGTACAGGTAATACATGGGATTTAGCCTTAAATGACCTTAGCTGTTGATAGGCCGTTAAACCCCAATAAACAAACAAATAAACAAAGACGTATGTGAGGACCAAACCATGTAACCATGTATCAAGTCGGGATTCCGATAAGGGTGAACACCGATCGTTAAATTACCCATCGCATGATCTCACCTGCCCACGCTATTTAAACTGTAATGAGTGCCGATGTAATTTTATATATGTAACCAATACAGTTTTATAGTGCATCATGTCAATGCATGTATCCGATTGATTCGAATTACTGGTGTTTTACGTTTTTCTACGACCTACATTTGGCTATTAAACAATATAAAAACATTAAATCCAAGTACCTTTTCACCAATAACAAAAAAAATCACCCTCCTCATTTTTAGCTCGACTATTCGAAGAATAGTTAGAGCTTATGTAGTCACCCCGGCGTCGGCGTCGGCGTCGGCGTCACCGTCACGCATTGGTTAAGGTTTTTAGTCAAGCTACACCCACCATACTTGGACAACTTCATCTCCTAGTGATGTACATCAATAACCCCTGACCTATATTTGACCTTGACCTACATTTCCTCTTGAATTACTTAGCTAATTCCCCTTGGTTAAGGTTTTTAGTCATCCTTGGTTAAGGTTTCTAGTCAAGCTTGTAGATGGAATACTCCTGGCCCTACACCCACCATACTTGGACAACTTCATTTCCTAGTGATGTACATCAATAACCCTTGACCTATATTTGACCTTGACCTACATTTAACCTATAATTACTTAGTTAATTCCCCTTGGTTAAGGTTTTTAGTCATCCTTGGTTAAGGTTTCTAGTCAAGCTTGTAGATGGAATACTCCTGGCCCTACACCCACCATACTTGGACAACTTCATCTCCTAGTGATGTACATCAATAACCCTTGATCTATATTTGACCTTGACCTACATTTAACCTATAATTACGTAGTTAATTCCCATTGGTTAAGGTTTTTAGTCAACCTTGGTTAAGGTTTTTAGTCAAGCTTGTATATGGAATACTATTGTGCATACATACACCATACTTGGACAATCTTTTATCATAGGGATGTACATCAATAACCCCTGATCTATATTTGACCTTGACCTACATTTCCTCTTCAATTACTTAGTTAATTTCCCTTGGTTAAGGTTTTTAGTCAAGTTTGTATATGGAATACTCCTGGCCCTACAACCACCATACTTGGACAACTTCATCTCCTAGTGATGTACATCAACAACCCATGACCTATAGTTGACCTTGACCTACATTTAACCTTGAATTACTTACTTAATTCCCCTTGGTTAAGGTTTTTAGTCAACCTTGGTTAAGGTCTTTAGTCAAGCTTGTACATGGAATACTATTGTGTATAGAGACACCATACTTGGACAACATTTTCTATAGGGATGTACATCAATAACCCCTGATCTATATTTGACCTTGACCTACATTTCCTCTTGAATTACTTAGTTAATTTCCCTTGGTTAACCTTTATAGTCAAGCTTGTATATGGAATACTCCTGGCCCTACACCAACCATACTTGGACAACTTCATCTCCTAGTGATGTATATCAACAACCCCTGACCTATATTTGTCCTTGACCTACATTTAACCTTGAATTACTTAGTTAATTCCCCCCTTGGTTAAGGTTTTTAGTCAACCTTGGTTAAGGTTTTTAGTCAAGCTTGTAGATGGAATACTATTGTGCATACATACACCATACTTGCATAACTTTTTCTCATAGGGATATACATCAATAACCCCTGACCTATATTTTACCTTGACCTACATTTAACCTTGAATTACTTAGTTATTTCCCCTTGGTTAAGGTTTGTACTCAAACTTGGTTAATGTTTATAGTCAAGCTTGTATATGGAATAATCCTGAGCCTACAGCAACCATACTTGGACAACTTCATCTCCTAGTGACGTACATCAATAACCCCTGACCTATATCTGACATTGACCTACATTTAACATTGAATTACTTACTTAATTTCCCTTGGTTAAGGTTTTTAGTCTACCTTGGTTAAGGTTTTTATGCAGGCCGCAGCCACCTTGTTTGTCAAGCTATGTGTACATCGACAACCCTCGTAGTCGAACTATGCTGTTCTCCTACAGCTCTTGCTTTATTCGATGAAATTACATCAAATATTGATTTTATTGGGAACTATTTTCCTATGGGATTTTAACAAGACGGAGTAGGATATTGTGGAGGAGTCAAAAACGGAAAAAAGTAAAAAAAAGTAAAAAACTTGGCTAGATAGGTGGAAATGATGTAACTAAGAAAACAAAAGAATGATTTTGAAAATTGGTCCACAAATTCCAAAATTATTAAAAAGACCCTCAAGCAATTTGTTTTGGCGAGTGTGACTTTCTAGTATTTTCCTATGGGAATTTAACATGGGGAGTCAATTTCCAAAACTTTTCGTTTTTAAGCCAGGTTTTTTGAAAAAAAATCCAGGCTATTGGATTGGCGAAAGACGGGCGGGCGGGCGGGCGGGCGGGCGGGCGGGCGGCGGGCGGGCGGGCGGCGGGCGGCGGGCGGCGTCCACAATCAATGTTAAGTTTTCGTGTTTGAGTCCATTTCTTTGTTACTGTACCACCTTGGACCACCAAACTTTCACAGCTTCATAATCAAGGGGTGCCCACCACATATCACTATCCAACATTTTACTTTTTTTTTAACTTGACCCATTTTTTCCGCGCAGTCGACTTAGCCATTTTCAATGTTAAGTTTTCGCGTTTACAATGTTAAGTTTTCGTGTTTAAGTCCATTTCTTTGGTACTGTACCACCTAGGACCACCAAACTTTCACAGCTTCATAATCAAGGGATGCCCACCACATATCACTATCCAACATTTTACCTTTTTTTTTAACTTGACCCATTTTTTCCGCGCAGTCGACTTAGCCATTTTCAATGTTAAGTTTTCGCGTTTACAATGTTAAGTTTTCGTGTTTAAGTCCATTTCTTTGGTACTGTACTACCTAGGACCACCAAACTTTCACAACTTCATAATCAAGGGGTGCCCACCACATATCACTATCCAACATGTTACTTTTTTTTTTAACTTGACCCATTTTTTCCGCGCAGTCGACTTAGCCATTTTCAATGTTAAGTTTTCGCGTTTACAATGTTAAGTTTTCGTGTTTAAGTCCATTTCTTTGGTACTGTACCACCTAGGACCACCAAACTTTCACAGCTTCATAATCAAGGGGTGCCCACCACATATCACTATCCAACATTTTACTTTTTTTTTAACTTGACCCATTTTTTCCGCGCAGTCGACTTAGCCATTTTCAATGTTAAGTTTTCGCGTTTACAATGTTAAGTTTTCGTGTTTAAGTCCATTTCTTTGGTACTGTACCACCTAGGACCACCAAACTTTCACAGCTTCATAACCAAGGGGTGCCTACCACATACAACTATCCAACATGTGACCATTTTTTTACCTTCACCTTATTTCTGCGTAATTGACTTTTAACGTACGTCTGGTTAAAGTTTTTTGGTTAAAACTTTTTCGTTATGCTATATCTCTGCAACTGCTTCGCCCATTACCTTGAAACTTCACATGGGTGTTTATCATCATTCATATTTTCATTCTACCCCCCAACCGTGCTGCCCCTGTGCCCAATGTCAAGGTCAAATTACTTTGAATTTTTTTGTTAAAGTTTTTTCGTGTACTATATCTCTGCAACTGCTTCACACAATACCTTGATACTTCACATGGGTGTTTATCATCATTGTCGCACCCGCTTGCGGAAAGCGCGATATCGTCGGCATTTTGACATACGTCCGTCCTTCCGTCCGTACGTCCGTGTGTCGTACGTCCGTGTGTCCGGTTAAAGTTTTTCGTTAAAGTTTTTCCATCTACTATATCTATTTTTGTAGTGTCCATGCCTCGCCCCAAGGCGCGACATGCAGGCCACGGCCATCTAGTCTACAAAAAGTGGGTATAATTATGTTATCCAAGTGTCTATGCTTGGAAAAAACCTGGCCTTCGTGGCTTTGCCTCGTTTCTTGTTGATTCTGTAGGATGAAAAACCGATTTTTTTTGGAAATTGACTCCGAAACCTGGCGAGATAGCTTGAAAATGATGTAACTAAGAAAACAAAAGTTAGCTTTTGAAAATCGGTCTACAAATAAAAAACATATTTTTAAAAAATCTATTTTTAGCCCCCATGTTAAATTACCATAGGAAAATCTTTTTTTCGCAATAAAATCAAATAATTGTTTTTGGGGAGGGTGACTTTTTTGTTATTGATAAAAAAGGTACTTAATTTTAAATATTTGTTAGATGTAATGTGTTTAATGTGTTTAATGGCCAAATGTTCGTCGGCAGCAAATCGTGGAACAAATAGTAGATGAACAATGTGTAAATGTGTGTTGTTCTTTCCTGTACAATGTGAATTGTAATAAATCAGCGCGAAAGCCTGATACTTCGGGTTAATAAATATGTTATACGTTAACAACCGTAATAGGGATTACGTCGACGACGGTGAAGACGCGTCTCCACGGCGATTGGAAGCCGAGTTTCGGGACCAACTCGTCAGCAACGACGAGCCTCCATCCGGCGACCTTAAGCTTATCTTCTGCAACCAGTGCTTCAAGTCGAAAGTGGTAAGTTTTTTGTTGTTGTGGCAATCGTTTGAGAAGATGTATTTTATATGTATAGTCATGGGTATAATATATATTTATTTTTTATAAAATAAAACCCACATGTGTTGAGAATATCACGAGGTTTTAACAGTTTAGCAGAAATGCAAAATTACGATGGTATGTAATAAGCTTTGTGATTTTCCAAATAAAGAATATCAAATTAAAGTATTTATATTCAACTTATGAAATTTTAATACACAATATATGAGATATCTAGCACTTTTCAAGATAGAGAAGTTGAACGTGAAAAATTGAGTTTGTGTGCTGTAATTACGTCATGACATTGTGCTTTACGTCAGCGTTGCCGTTTGCGCGTGCTTGCCACACCAATAACCACATTTACTGGCAAGAAAATAACCAGTTGCACAAAACAGATTAATGCCATCGATATCGCTAAAATAACTCAACTATGGATTACTGTCTGTTTCACGAAAGCTGCCCAAATGTTACGGCTATATAGACAATTCAAAAACAATATTATTTTCGATAATATTAAATTAAAGGAAAATTTAAGAATGAGCCTTCTTTTTATTTCATGAAATTCGGTCAAATATTGGTTTTATTACGAAAAATTGATTTCTCTATGGGAATTTAACATGGGGGAAAAAGAGGTAAAGGAGTGTGGGATTAGTCAAAAAACTATTTTTTTTGGAAATTGACTCCGAAACCTAGCTAGATAGCTTGGATATGATCTAACTAAGAAAACAAAAGTTAAATTTTAAAAATCGGTCCAGTATTTCTAAAATTCAAAAATATTTCCCCATATTAAATCCCCATAGACATCTTCACGGATCCGTGAAGATGTCTATGGGGATTTAACATGGGGAAATTTTGTTTTCGCAATAAAATCAATATTTGAACAAATTTCACGAAATAAAAAGAAGGCTCATTCTTAATTTTTCCTTTAATTTAATATTATCGAAAGAAATCTTGTTTTTGAATTGTTTATATAGCCGTAAAATTTGGGCAGCTTTCGTGAAACAGACAGTAGGTGTATGCAAGAGTTCGATGTCTGGGGGAAATTGATTTCGAACTAACATCAGAAGGTCACATATTACCAGTATGTATTATATTGGCCAAATTGCTATTTTTGTAACAAAAAAGCAGGTACATACCTGAAAATATTGATCAGTTTTCAGTCTTGTGTCTCAGTCACGTCATACATCTCAATTAAGATAATACACATTTTGATGGTGTATATGATGTGATATGCACCGCAAAATCAATGTCATATACACCAGCTAAATAGTTCATATTTGTATATCATCTGACCTTTCAGTGTATGAACAAGCTGGTGTGCCAACATCAGTTCTGCGACGGGTGCACAGCCAGACTGGGCGGCTCCGACAATCCCGACGGCCAGAAGTCATTCGAGTGGAACTTTAAGTGCGACCTTTGCTCCAGATTCAGCCCAGGAAGGAGGGTAGTACGGCTAGACCCGTTCGGACGGCGATTGGTAAGTGTTGAAACGTGTGAATTTGTCCGCTGACTCCCAGATGGACTCACAGGCAAAAATAAAACGGATATGCAGTGATACACATAGAAAAATCACTAACCACCTTGAGACGATCCCGAAAATCTATGTGGGCATACTAATGTTACTTGCGGAATAATGTTACTTGCATATTCCGCAAGTAACGATTATGACCGCACTGATTTATGGGGTCGTCTCAAGGCATTTGGTGATTTTTCAATGTGTGTGCTGTGATGCCATTATTTTTCTCTGGCAGTTTATCCAAACAGTGTTTAAACAACCTTCCATCATATTTCAATAATAAGAAGTGTGACAGTCATACACCATGACAGAAGGCATTCTAGTCGATACAGCCATCTGAGCAACAGATCATAGCTTGATTAATGAGTTGTATATTATTGTTATACCATCAACGTTGGCGGGACCCGGTTTTTCAGCGACATGTGGTATATCAGTATTTCTAATGCTCTCTATAAATATCACGCAATCTGATTGGCTGATGGTCATACATTACAGATATATCATTGTTGATGAACGGTCGCAAGTTATTTCAATATGTATTCCTACGCCAGTAGTAAAGGAGTGCATTAGAAATAGGTTACCGCATTGTAATTTTGAAATTTGCGGCGTATACCAGAAAATGAGAGATCGGAAAATCTGCTTAGTGGCGACGCGCTAGTTGAAAATTACAATGCAGTTAACCCTATAATGTATATACAAATGCATAGACGAAACATTTCTGATTTTCTTATTGAAACACCAATTTGTAACCAATACATGTCATTGTTTAACAGACTACTGCCCGTGCATTGATATTGATAAATACGTGTGTAACATAGGGTTAACTGTATTGTAATATAGGGTTAACTGTATTGTAATATAGGGTTAACTGTATTGTAATATAGAACTTAACTGTATTGTAATATAGGGTTAACTGTATTGTAATATAGGGTTAACTGTATTGTAATACAGGGTTAACTGTAGTGTAATATAGGGTTAACTGCATTGTAATATAGGGTTAACTGTATTGTAATACAGGGTTAACTGCATTGTAATATCGAGTTGACTGTATTGTAATACAGTATTGTAATATAGGGTTAACTGTATTGTAATACAGGGTTAACTGTATTGTAATACAGGGTTAACTGTATTGTAACATAGGTTTAACTGTATTGTAATACAGGGTTAACTGTATTGTAATACAGGGTTAACTGTATTGTAATATAGGTTTAACTGTATTGTAATACAGGGTTAACTGTATTGTCATATAGGTTTAACTGTATTGTAATATAGGGTTAACTGTATTGTAATACAGGGTAATGTAGGTGATAGGGTTAACTGATTGTATAGGGTTAACTGTATTGTTAATACAGGGTTACTGCATTGTAATATCGAGTTGAGTATGTAATAATTGTAATATAGGGTTAACTGTATTGTAATACAGGGTTAACTGTATTGTTAATTAGGGTTAACTGTATTGTATTAGGTTTAACTGTATTGTAATACAGGGTTAATGTATTGTAATACAGGGTTAACGTATTGTAATTATGGTTTAAAACTGTATTGTAATCAGGGTTAACTGTATTGTCTATGGTACTGATTGTAATATGGGTACTGTATTGTAATACTGGGTTCTGCATTGTAATATCGAGTTGACTGTATTGTAATATAGGGTTAAACTGTATTGTAATACAGGGTTAAACTGCATTGTAATATCGAGTTGACTGTATTGTAATACAGGGTTAATGCATTGTAATATCGAGTTAATGTATAATATAGGGTTAACTGTATTGTAATACAGGGTTAACTGTAGTGTAATATAGGGTTAACTGCATTGTAATATAGGGTTAACTGTATTGTAATACAGGGTTAACTGCATTGTAATATCGAGTTGACTGTATTGTAATATAGGGTTAACTGTATTGTAATACAGGGTTAACTGCATTGTAATATCGAGTTGACTGTATTGTAATACAGGGTTAACTGCATTGTAATATCGAGTTAACTGTATTGTAATATAGGGTTAACTGTATTGTAATACAGGGTTAACTGTAGTGTAATATAGGGTTAACTGCATTGTATTATAGGGTTAACTGTATTGTAATACAGGGTTAACTGCATTGTAATATCCAGTTAACTGTATTGTAATACAGTATTGTAATATAGGTTTAACTGTATTGTAATACAGGGTTAACTGTATTGTAATATAGGTTTAACTGTATTGTAATACAGGGTTAACTGTATTGTAATTTAGGGTTTAACTTGTATTGTAATTTAGGTTAATGTATTGTAATACAGGGTTAAACTGTATTGTAATATTGTTTAATGTATTGTAATACAGGGTTAACTGTATTGTAATATAGGATAACTGTATTGTAATATAGGATTAACTGTCTTGTAATATAGGGTTAACTGTATTGTAATTTTCAAATTTGCGGCGTATATCAGAAAATGATAGGTCGGAAAATCTGTTTAATCGTGACGCACTAGTACAGCTAGCGGAGCCATTAAACATGTTTTCCGGCCTATCATTTTCTGATATACAGCCGCAAATTTCAAAATTACAATGGGGTTAGCCTATTTCTAATGCACTCCTTTACTGTTTTGCAAACGTTATCGTGTCCAGTTGAAAATCAAACTTAGTATTGGCGTAGGAATACATATTTAAATAATTTGCGACCGTCCATCAACAATGATATACCTGTAATTTATGACCATCAGCCAATCAGATTGAGTGATATTTATAGAGTGCATTAGAGCTTACAATGCACCGCTGGCATGTGACAACTCCAGTTTCTGTGAGTGTGTACTGACTGTATTCCACCAACGTTAATTTATGAATGAATATTTCGTTATGTAGCAATACATTATATGTTATGATTGAAAGAAAAACAACATCTGTTATTCGCCCTCTCATTTAAAGGCGTGTCCTCGCTCGTTCAATCGGTCATTACCGACTGCAAGTATCTAGGAATGGCTGTAAGTGTTGTCTATATTGTAATATGTCACTTTATTACACTATTGCAAGAGAAAACCCGTAATAAACTCCTTACGAATAATACACCGTGAAGAGAACACCCGTAGTTGCGCGCCTGTTTTCTTGGGAACCACGAGCTACCATGCAAAATGTTTATTTTGTATTACAGTCAAAATAAAGTTATTTGAAAATTTGGAAAAGGTCTCGACTAATCTAGAATGTTAATGTGATTGAACGAACACATTCCAAACATGCACTCAAATATATGTGGTTCATGGAAACAGCTGCGTAATTTGGATTTGGACATGACGTCACATTTGACGTCACACAACGTAACGTCAAAACGCGGGAAAACACGTCATTGTAATAACTATGCATGCGCACATCACAATTAATTGATTATAATCTAAAAAAATAGACTAAAAGTACATATGTATCCGCCGTGGAAGTGTAATAAATAGGATATTCCATCGTACATATTTGAATAGCGGAAATAATACACTCGTATCCGTCGGCGTCCGTGCAAGCAACTCGTGCGCTACGCTCACTCGTCGCTTACGCGGAAGCCGACGCACACTCGTGTAATATTTCCCGCTATTCAAAATGTACGATGGAATATTCTCTATGTACTAGTATATACCATTTGGTAATGCCAGGGTTAATAACAAATGAGCCAGTACATATGAGTATCCGTCGTAAACTAGCGCGCATGCTATTGGTTATGATATTCGTATCACATATTTAATTGTAAATGATCTATATCAGAAGGTATTAGCATTACCTCATAATCAATAGCATCAACGTTTGTTAACATGTTTTCTCATATTGTGATAATTCACAATTTTTCATATGAACTGGCTTTTAGTCACAATATGTGTATAGCTGAGTCACGGATTTCTTTAATGCTTGTCTCTTTCATCATACGTGTGTTGTTATGTGATACTATCTTACAACATGTACCAATCGATAGTTGCAGCACTAAGTATAGCTTATAAGGGAGTGGGTAAGACACTTTTAGACATTAACCACATAAACGCTAAGCCGAATATTCATGCTTTGCTGCCTGACAACATACTCAGAATAATCGGAAAAACATAATACATAATCATTAACTCTTTCAATCCGACAGATTTATAATATCTGAATTTACAAGCGCTGTATATCCAAATCATGCGGCACACTCGGGTCTAACTGTTTCTAGATACTCCATATTTTAGAAATACCCATTTTATGATTAATGAAATAGGCTAGTCCAAAAATGTTATGAAAATTGCTAACTGGGGAATGAAGAGTTAATGAGTATTCAAGCATAATGAGTTGAAAGACATGTAGTTTAACAGAAACTACAATTTGTGACATACTGTATACACTTAAGAGTATTATATTCCCTCTATTCCAGGAATACAACACGTGTAAAATGTACATGTAACAAACCTATAGTCTGTTTCACGAAAGCTGCCCAAATGTTATGGCCATATAAACAATTGAAAAACCATATTTTTTTTCGATAATATTAAATTAAAGGAAAATTTAAGAATGAGCCTTCTTTTTATTTCGTGAAATTTGGTCAAATATTGATTTTATTGCGAAAACAAAATTTCCCCATGTTAAATCCCCATAGACATCTTCACGGAGTGAAGATGTCTATGGGGATTTAACATGGGGAATTTTTTTTGAATTTTAGAAATACTGGACCGATTTTTAAAATTTAACTTTTGTTTTCTTAGTTAGATCATATCCAAGCTATCTAGTCAGGTTTCGGAGTCAATTTCCAAAATCTTTCGTTTTTTGATTCCTCCCACACTTCCTTACCACTTTTTCCCCCATGTTAAATTCCCATAGATAAATCAATTTTTCGTAATAAAATCAATATTTGACCGAATTTCACGAAATAAAAAGAAGGCTCATTCTTAAATTTTGTGTCTATATAGCCGTAAAATTTGAGCAGCTTCCGTGAAACAGACTATAGTCATGAATGTGCCAATCTTTTGGGCCATGAGCTGACACAGCCATGTTGTGTGTCTTTACCCATAGTACACTATGATCATCTGCCACTGACGTACATCATCATATTGTTTAGGGATTCGGTGGGTGACCTGATGGATACAAAGAATACTCTGATTAGGGTCCGTGATTTTCTTTCCGAAAATAGTACCCAGAATCCGGCAGTTTGATTGGCCGAGACTGACCACAGGTCAGCCTCGAACAATCAAATTGCCTGATTTGAAGCATGAGCACGGAGTACGTGCTCGGAAATGTTCATATTATTACAAATCATTCCTGGGCTGGTTTTCATTGGAGAAAAATACAAGAACAATACGGCCGGCTTTGTCAGTTCGTGACCCATTTGTATATGCCTGTGACGAATATCCTCTAAGCTAGCGCTCTGTCTGTACAATATTATCACAGTAGTGTATAATACATGTCTTTCACTCCTTGCTGTCACTATGTATATACATTTCACTAACACTGATATTTGACGTCTCAGAGCTAGATAATTGCTGTATCTAAAGAATATAATACCCAAAATTTCAAATTCAATGCGTATTTTACTTTTGCAAAATTTGATGTATTATTGATTTTCTTTTATCATTTATTTGAGCTGCAAAGAGCAAACACTTTTTTTTTTTCAGCCCACCTAAGTAAATTTTCAACTTTATTGCAGTAAATTTTCAACTTTATTACAGTATTTTCACTACTCAATTTGAAAATGAATGCGTATTGTCACCTTGGTGTGAGTATTTTGTACTCCTTATTTTGATAATCAGTGCGTAGTCTGCTACAATAAGTGCGTAAAATATGCCAATACGCACCTTATCTGGGGCCCTGAGTCCTCATATGTCGCTATGTATACAACTACTGCTTTTACTTCGTGTCCAATTACATGTTAGTGTTATAGTTATATCGGGTGGATAAAGACGAACGCCACAAGAGTTAAACAATTCAAGTGGCATATCGCAAAATGCATTCATTATAATTCAGTATAATGTCTCAAATTACCAAATGATATTGTCTCTGGCATTTAAAAATAAACTCATTTTTGTTAGCATTCATTATAAAAAATTAAAACTGCAAGAAAAAAATAAAAACAAACAAAACAGAACATACTGCGTGTTTTATCCCGTCAACACAGTGCGTATGTACCGTGAAACACGGTGCAGTGAAACATTTTTGATATCCAGTCAATACTATTTTTGCATTTTACGGGATAAATAGAATAGTAGGTTAGTGCCGTGAATGAGAACAAATATCTGGCGCGGCACGGAAACAGGATGTGCTCGACAGAGCCTCGCCCATCCCGTTTCCTGAGCCTTGCCAGATATTTTTTTCCCATTCACGGCACTAACCTACTATTCTCTATCTATTTTCCTTATTTCTGAACCAAAGTATATGTTGTGACCACTCATTTGAACCGTCTCGGCGAGACGGTTCAAATGAGTGGTCAAATGAGTGGTCACAACATATACTTCTGATGAGAAATAAAGAAATTCTCGAGCCTTGTCGGATATTTTTTCCCATTCACGGCACTAACCTACTATTCTCTATTTATCCGCCCGGTAGATATATAGCATGTAGTATATTATATGTGTTATATTGTTGTTTTATAAATAGATGTAATATTTTAGATTCACGAAGCCATTAACTTGATAAACCTATGGAAGTCCATATGGAGCTGCGTATGTTAGCCGTTGATGAATACATAGAGAATAGTAGGTTAGTGCCGTGAATGGGAAAAAATATCTGGCAAGGCTCAGGAAACGGGATGGGCGAGGCTCTGCCGAGCACATCCCGTTTCCGTGCCGCGCCAGATATTTTTTCCCATTCACGGCACTAACCTGCTATTCTATTTATCCCGTCTACACCTACAAATGGCTGTAAAATGCAAAAATTGTATTGACTGGATATCAAAAATGTTTCACGGCACCGTGTTTCACGGCACATACGCACTGTGTTGACGGGATAAACTTGATGACATAGTGAATTTAAGAAACACTTCAATGAGCCTAAAAATTAGCTATAAAGATAAAGGAAACATGTTATGGCCATTAGATCTACGTATTTGTCGATACTAATTTTAAAATTTAACAAAAGTGTACAATATCATATTTTTTAAACACCAATATCGCCAAATTTGAAGATGTGAGAAGAGATATACTCCAGTCATATTATCTACCTGATCTGTTCATGTATGCTTATCTAATATCGTTCTATAGTACATGTATTTCCATTTTATTATTCTTACAGTAAATATAGTATGATATCGGTATGTACTCCCACGCATTATCAGCAACGCTTGAATAATTAAAGTAGTTTACAGGGCATGCTTATACTACTTCGTATGGTTAAAAACATCTGACACGGGCTTTCTACTAGTTAAATATCATAATTTGATATAAAAATCAAATGAAATTCCATGTCATAAATTGAAAAGCTGATCTAAACATAGTGTTGTTTTCACATGATGGTTAAAGTCGTATTGATAAAATAAGAACTATAGATTAACTAATACAATCTAATCATTTATAACTCATTTTGTAATTTATATTGTGGAAGCTAACTAATAATACTTGGATACATGTAACCGTAAAAAGTTTATCACGTTGTAGACATTTATTAATATTCCTGCTCTGAAGTATGCGACAAAAAGTGTCTGAATATTATGACTTTATTGCACATGTAACCAAATATGGTTTTCGGAATGAATATACAAATGAACACAGTTTTCGTGTTTATGCCCGTTTCGGACGATTTATTTTGAAATATATCAATGCACAATTCTTAATAACCAGTTTTGGGTTGCGGTACCACTGCTACTGCTTTCGATGTGCTTCATTCTGAAACTGTGATTAAGCTTGTGCACGTCATTCAACATTCATCGCTCAATATCACACATTTCCGCTTTATATATTTCTACATTTCTAGATATTGTACTAATACCTATGTAACAAAATTTGCATGTTTACGTCTTGTACAGACGTACCTACTATGCTCAGCTAGAGCATGGCATCGGCTATTTAGTGCGTAATATAAAATGGCAATATGCACATTGAACTTAACCACACACTGAGTATCTGCTCACGACTGTTAACCTACTAGCTTAAAGAAAGTTTTAAATAAATCATTACTTTTCTTTCTTTACTTCTAACACGATTAACATCATTTTGTCATTTGCTTCATACTAATACCGTCTAAATACCGTCTAAATTACAATACTACCATACACTCTGTTTCACGAAAGCTGGCCAAATTTTACGGCTATATTTACTTCTAACACGATTAACATCATTTTGTCATTTGCTTCATACTAATACCGTCTAAATACCGTATAAATTACAATACTACCATACACTCTGTTTCACGAAAGCTGGCCAAATTTTACGGCTATATAAACAATTCAAAAACAATATGCTTTTCGATAATATTAAATTAAAGGAAAATTTAACAATGAGCCTTCTTTTTATTTCGCGAAATGAATTTTTCGCGTTTTGAGTGGTCAGTTTGACGCGTAATATGGAGCCCATATTACCTGTCAAGCCCGTCAATATGGTTGAATCAAAATGACGGCGGTTCGAGGCGAAAACGAAAATCTTTGGAAAGCAGCGCCGAAACATAGTCATATGGATTGGTATGACCTACATAAGAAAACGAAAGTTAAGATTTTGAAAATCGATCCAGAAATTGCCAAGTTATTAAGGAATGTATACTCGTTTATGTCGGGATGACGTCAGGTAATATTTGTAACGTCATGACGTCGTGCCGTTTGGTGACATATTTTTATGACGTTAAACATGTGCAAGTACACTTATAAAACTAAATTCTGGAGATTATATAAATAACCTGTGGTATGGCAAATATGTTTTGTGATTTTACAAAGTCAATATGATGTCATATTGCCCGTTTAAAGCTATATTCTCCATCGGCTGCGCCTAGGGTGAATATAGATTCAGACGGGCAATATAACACCATATTCACTGTGTAGAATCACAATAACTTATACATTAATATGCTGTTTATATTTTATACTTTATTTTGCAATTTGACTAGGTATGGTACAACTATGTATGTTGCGTATTAACAGTCAATCATGTTTTTGTCTACGTCCACGTTTAACTAAATGCACAACTGTGATGCATTTGCATATGTACATGTGAGGTGTTACAGTGGCGCAAAGGCGAGTGAAATGTACAAAAGCAGATAAAAGAACTGCATACAGAACAGCACATTAGCAAGTACTATTGTACACATACATCGATGAGAACAAACTACGTAACCATGTAACCATGTACCATGTATGATGTACATGTACAACAACACTATACACAATAGACAGTTAGTTAAACAAATGCAAATGACAAATGATATCCACAATGGAGAGTGAGGAAACAGAGAGTTCTAAAATTTACTCAAAATACACACAGAATATAAATGGAGTACGATGCACTGATAGTTGGCTGCATATGGCATAACTCGTATGTACCTCGCATGTACAACATATTAAGGTATGCACTTTCATCTATTTTGGAGGGTGACGATAGCTTTGTATATTGTATGTAGTGTTATTTTCTTCATTTTATGATCGTACATCGGTATTTCCTTGTTTTCTTAACCCAGTCCATGATGAATACTCATTCACAGATATATAAAGTTTTAAAACATGTTTTCCCTATGTTCTTCATTTCGCAATAGAAATTCAGTGTATATGTTGTTACAACTTATTTGAACCGTCTTGCCGAGACTGTTAAAATAAATAGTAACAAGCATATACGTTTGTTGAGAAACAAAGCATATGTATAAGAACTTGTTGGTAAATGTTGATATATATGAATCAATATATTGCATGAAATCAGTTAAAGATAGGTTTGTTGATTTTGTTTCAGATGAAAATGCACAAGGAAGCACAATTCCAGAACCCATAATGCTGTCATTTAGAGGAAATGGACATGGGGAAATGCACGATCGTAGAACATGGATGTACCTGTGACATGAACAAAGCAACGATTAAGTGAATCCCTATCGGTTTTCTGTTCGAATGTTAATGTAATATATTGATTGATATAGTGCGCATGTGTGTGTTGGTACTTTAAATGTGTTAAGGACTCCATGCTTGTTTTAGATGCCAGTTTGAATTTCAGACTCAGAGTCTTTATAATATTAAGCGGGTGAAACTTGTCACCAATGAGGTCGTTACGGTTCAAAGTGTTGTTTTTAAATGTGGAGTGTGCACTAAGCACGTATGATAAGGTTAATACGATCTCGTAATGTTATTCCAAAAACTGCACAATGCATATATACACTTCTGTGGCACCAGCGACAACACTGTTATGGCCGTCTGATATGGTTATGATTTTATATTAAATGCAAAAGGTACATGCCCACTCAGTAGGCACAACGTGTTCTTTATAGGAATGAAGTAAGTGTATAATTGTGTCACTATTCCACCAGTTCTAAAAATTACGGGTACCCGCTGTACAAATATAATCAGTTAGTATTATTTATTTTACTGATAGTGACTCGCGGTGGTATCAGGCTATTTTAATATGCAAATGAGGCATGATATTTTTTAATTATTTATGCTAATTAAATGTGTCACCTGAAAATATAATATTTTCGACAGATTATAAAGTATGATCATTGCACATCAACAAATAAATACAGAGAATAAATATTAATGTCCGTTAACATTTTAAAGAAACACGGTGTAAAACTTTTCGTCAGATATAAAATGTATAATAATGCCAATCAGTACGTTGGATCATGGTGAATGAATGTTTCTTTTGCCAGAAAATGTCTCAGATGATGTCTCTGATATAAAGAACATTCTATGCCTACTGAGTGGGCATGTACCTTTAATAATCAGGGTGTATATTATCCAAAGTTTCACCACGTGAAGGAGTACAGTATTGTTGTATAATAGAAAAGAGATGTATTATATAATATAATAATATATACCGTCATATTTACATGCACTAATTGGATTCTGTGATATTTTGGTAATTGTTGCTGTACACGACAATGTTATAGTTACTTACGTTTTTATTTTAGCGTCCACCTATTCTTATGTTTAATGTGATATATCGCTGCTGTGATAGTTATTTGTTATTACAAAACGTCATATTTTAGTTTACTGTACATGTCTAGACACCCAATAATAGTATTATAACAAAACTCACAACAACATGTATGCTATTATATATTACTTCCACCCTACTCTACCAAAAACAAGAGACATTATGCAAAGCTCAAGTTCGGAGTACGTTATACATTGTGCATTATCTTTACTTACTGTTTTGGGGAGACATGAAAGTAGTATTATCCCGCCAACACAGTGCGTATGTGCCGTCAACACAGTGCGTATGTGCCGTCAACACAGTGCGTATGTGCCGTCAACACAGTGCGTATGTGCCGTGAAACATTATTGATATCCAGTCAATACTAATTTTGCATTTTACAGCCATTTGTAGGTGTAGACGGGATAAATAGAATAGTAGGTTAGTGCTGTGAATGGAAAACAATATCTGGCGCGGCACGGAAACGGGATGTGCTCGGCAGAGCCTCGCCCATCCCGTTTCCTGTGCCTTGCCAGATATTTTTTCCCATTCACGGCACTAACCTACTATTCTCTATCTATTTTCCTTATTTCTGAACCAAAATATATGTTGTGACCACTCATTTGAACCGTCTCGGCGAGACGGTTCAAATGAGTGGTAACAACATATACTTCTGATGAGAAATAAAGAAATTATTGAGCCTTGCCGGATATTTTTTCCCATTCACGGCACTAACCTACTATTCTCTATAAGTATGATTGCACCTTCTACAGTAATATGTGAGATTCTTTTAAACAAAACCATTCGGTACCTTCATTACCTGCATGATTGTTTCATCGTTGTGTCATACAACGAGTGGGTATATCGTCCAAACAGTAAATGAGTGTTGTGAGAACGGTTCATGGATATAATCCAGTTGATCATTTGAAAGTGAAATACCTGTACAATGTTCATTACAATGGTACATATGTCAGACTGAGATCGGGCGTCAGTTCCAGAACGGGGCCAAATCCCAGAACGGGGGTCATTTCTACACTTTCCGTTTGGATTTCAAGCCCGAATGACGTCAATGTTAGTGACGTAACGTCTCGTCCTGGCCGTATGCGTCCAGATTAAAAATGGCGGCAACTAGTGAAGACGTCGGCGTTGTCATCTCGGCCAAACGTACATCACCTACCGTGAAGTATTTAGCAATGAAGTGAATTTCCTTTCCTGTTTCCATGACGATCGTATTTTGTAAATGTCCCACGTATGGCTTTTCCGGTATTTTCCGGCCATTTTAAGATTCGCCCCGTTCTGGGATTGACATCACGTTTTCGAGCCACCGTTCTAGGATTGCTCCCAGTTCTGAGACTGACCTCCGATCTGGGTCTTACACATACAATTGTATATGTTCATGTTACTGTGTCATTTCTGCACGTGGTGTGTGAGAGATGTATGCATCGGAGAGCATGATATTATTACATAATATGATATAAAGATCTGTCATGAAAACTATTTACAAAGCTGTGATATTCTTCGTAAATGACATAACAGGTTGTCGAAATTCTCGGAGTAAATGCGGAATGACATTTCGATGTCATTTACAAAGCATATCACAGTTTCTGTAGATATGTTTCATGAAAGCAGATCGAACTAGATACAAAATCACATGTCTTATTTCATTATGTAATAATGGCGACTGATCGAGTCCATTACGAATTTGACTTTTACAAAGTCGAAACAAAAATCGCGAAAACACGAACTTTCTGGTCGATGCGAAATCGCGAAAACGCGAAATTTCACATAGAAATTTCGTGTTTTCGCGAGTTCACCTCGACCATAGTAAAGCGAAAGCATGCCAATTTCGCGTGTTCGCGTTTCTATTTTGTAAAGGGCAACTAACCTCCACTGATGATATGTACTATATGCAAGTTTAGTTAAGCACATTCGGGTTTGGGATACTTAAGTATACATGTAGTTTTGTTCACCTATATTATACAACTGTATGTTATACCATAATATATATTTTAATTTTATAAGTGTGTTTGGAGAACGTGTTATGTTCCATTAAACATAGACCATCGTGTTTATGTATCACCCGGTCCATAGATTGTCGTGGTATTGTACTGTTACCATGGTTACGGGCATCTATCATCACTGTCTTCTCAGGAAACTTTATTCACAAAGTCAATGACGTTTCGAGCGTAAAATACGGCCAGGAGTGGTGTGAAACAATGTCCATATTTGGTTTCTAGATATACGCTATGTTGTGAGTAGACATCCGTATTTCTTGGAGCTGTTAACGATTTGGCAGTTTAAGATATAGTGGTCAAAATAATCGTGGATAAACTATTTCAAAATGTGTTCACGTTGTGTTGCATGCATTATTTAAAGTGGCTGTGTCTCAGATGGTACCTCCAAATAAGAATTTCACAAAAACACTCGAGATATATCACTGGATATTGTTAGGCTAGTAGCTAAACCATGGTTGGCAGATGATCAGTATGTTGGCGTCATATGGGTATTTTGGTGAATTTTGGGTAGAGTTGGGTGATTTCGTTGGTTTTGGGTCATTTACATTGTTTTGTGCAGCTACTAATGCTCAATCAAGACACACGACGGAAATCGCCAATTATCTACACATTCACAGTTCCGAACTTTCGGACCCGTTTTATACTGTCAAAATACCCATAAAGGAACAAAGGAATGAAAGCTTTTTCAATATTTGGTTAATAACATCTTCAACATGCCTCGCTTTCATACCGATTATATTATAAATTTTCAACCACAAACTCCAAATTCTGGTTATATAGATTCAGGAGACATATAATTATCAATCTGCTGATGCCGATATAATACATGAACTGCATCTATCTGTTCCTACATTTAAGACATTAAAATCCATACAATTGCGAGATTTCCTGACGAGCCCTGAAAGCGGAGATTTCATGCGTTGCGCTCCATTTGATTGTATAGCCATTTCCCGTGATCTGTCAACATTCACTACGACATACCCCGTCTCTGTGTCAGCCAATTGCAATGAACGTCGCGCATTAAAGTGGTAAACACAGTGAGTAACCAGTTTTCTCCGCGTTGAGAGCTCGATCATCTATCCGAGAATATTTGACGTTTTTCAGACGTTATATAAATGTTTGCTTCCATTAATCTAAACAAACACTTTGGGACCGGTTTTATTGTTATCGGTTAACAAATAATGTGTTTATTAGTTACAAACGTACGCGGGTCGTAGCTCACTTTCACACAATTGTATGACCGTACTTAAATATCAAGGTGCATGATCACGTGGTTGCAACAACAACAACGCCACCCACTCCAAAGTAAGTATTATTTGATATTTTCCTTAATATGCAACGGATTTTGATGAAATATGGCGCAGTAAACGCGTCTTCGTGAGCAGCATTTGGTGGTCTAGGGAGTTCGGCACAGACTTATGTTGTTTTTGCAAAGAATCGATTACACGGAAATCGATTCTTCGCAAAAGTGACTGAAGTTTTGGCGAAAATACAGAGACCACCAAATGCAGCTTAACAAGACGCGTTTGATGCGCCATATTTCATCAAAATCCTTTACGTAATAAGGACAATATAAAATAATATGTACTTTCAATCGGATGGTTTCTGGAAGTTTCAGTACTTGTTGTTGTTGTTAGTACCTCGTGATCATACACCTTGTATATGTACTAACACCACTCGGGAGGTGAAGAAAAGTGTATGTTGGTAGCAATGCACCCAAACAACCAGTTATACAGAAATAACCCATACAACACCGAAGTATGAACCACTCTTCAAGAACCTGTGGATTAGAGTAGACTAAACAAGATGCAAGTTTCAGTTTCTTTATTATTCTCTCACGACTGTTTGTCATGATGGCAGTACACTGTAGTACTAGCAGTAGGCAAAATGTTAGCGGCTGGAAACATCTTCAACAACAACAACTAATGACCGAATGATGTTTGAGTGAAATGAAAGTTCTGCATTTGTGCGTTGGTCTCTTGATGACCGAAGTGACTGAACTGAAGAATTGTGTTGCGGCAATCCCTATATATAGACACTGGATCTGACAGTCAGCCATGTAATCGGTTGAAGTGAAGAGCGTTCAATGTCAGCGATCAGATGATTCTACATGTCAAAATACAGCAGGTAAGTGTGAAATTAAGAAGATAAACATGCATTTATTGAGCGACCACTAGCTAGAAAATTGACAGTCAAATAATGGCGGTCACGAAACTTTGCTAGTTCTGTGTGACAAAATCTCAGCAATCTTGTTCGTGTTGTTGTTGCTGAGAGATAAATAAAGAGAATAACATATTGCGAAACTAGATTTGCCACCGTTCTATCACATAGAACCAGAAACGTTGCGAGCACTGCCGAACACGTAATTAGAATAATGGCGATATGATGACGTCTGAGGTATGGTCATCTATGTAAATACGTAGGAGCAGTGTTGAACTACCAAAAGTTGCAGATATGACACCATGGTAATGAGGGGTGCGTAGCCCCTTTTGGTACGCCGGATTCCGGCTGATTTAGAGGGTATTCTGGATGCCGAGTATGGGTACGCGGTACGCTATGGCAACGGTAATAATTTTGGCACATTTTTTTGGGGAATTTTTTTCACATTCACATGAACTATTAGGCCTATATCAAACTATTTAAGATTCGAATTAAGTAAAAACAGATGGCATTGATAGAAGCAACTAGCCGTCTGTTCTTTCGAGAATCATAACAAGACAAAGTCAAGTGAGCCATGATATCCGTCAAATACAACTACCAGAAACAAATACATTGCAAGCGCTGTTTTATTGCACCTGTACATTTATGTCAAGGACTGCAACAGTAGTGACCCAGCTCATGACATAAAAGACTCCTAGCACCGGCTTCAGCGAAACTCGATGTAAAGGGTATATACATAGCAGGCGCAGGGGGGGGGGGGGGGTGGGGGGGGGGGGGGGGGGGGGGGGGGGGGGGGGGGGGGGTGCGGAGTGGGGGGGTCCGGACCCCCACCCTGCTCCCGGCAAAAAAAAAAAAAAATAAAAAGAGGCGAAAATCTAACAATACTCGAATAGTTGGATGACTTTTTTCGTGGCCTAGGTGTCAGGAAATCGCATCTGCGGCGATCTGGCATCTAAACATCATCCAACTATTCCAGTATTGTAAATTTTCGTCTTCTTTTTTTTTGCCGGGAGCAGGTTGGGGGGGGGGGTGGGGGGTGTCCGGACCCCCTGACCCTCCCCCCCCCCCCCCCCCCCCCGGCAAAAAAAAAGAGACGAAAATCTACAATACTCGAATAGTTGGATGACTTTTTTCGTGGCCTAGGTGTCAGGAAATCGCATCTGCGGCGATTGGGCATCTAAAACATTTTCCATGGGGAGCACCCCCAGACCCCCCTACTTTACGATTTCGCGCGTTCGCGGAGGTCGGCTATGCCGACTTGTAATTGTAGACCCCCCCCCCCCTGCAATTATTTCTGTATCCTCGCCTGCATAGTACGAAATTCATATGTGCTCCTTTCTCATTGTTTTTATATGATTGCATATTGGCACAATTTGTAGTATATATTTACGCAACCAGAGCAAATTGTATTCCAGATGCCGACCCTGGCTTATAAACGTGGTCACGTGACCTCCACAGACGTGTCAAATCGATTTATGTTTTGATTCACACAGCAGGATATGAATCGTACGACTTATTTAGCAGTTATGTAGCACATGTCCCAATTCTGACATCACTGTTGTAAATGTGCTTATTAATAAAGTTTACCAGTAAGAGGGGGTAATACTCCAGAGCTCCAGATAAGGCATTAGTAATTGAGTATTGTCACTCTATCATTTCTGAAGCAATTGGGTATTTCAAAATTTTAATTGGGTAAAATAAAATCACACTACTGTTTACACATTAACAGATAGCAATTATTGAATAGTTTCCTTCGAAATGAAAACATATCTTGGCATTTCATTAGAATTGTCTCATTGGAGACAATTCTGATGAAATACCAAGATGTGTTTTCATGGAAAATAAGAAAAATATGCTATATTTCTGGTCTGTTTATTGTTTTCTGCAGCATGATAAAGGTACCATAACTTTTTTTATTTTTTTTGATACTCGCTACTTCTGATTTAAATTGTGTCTTTGGCAATTTGAATTGGGTATTTAAGCAAATACGCAGCGTATCTGGAGCTCTGATTATTACTCTGATCAAATTGTAAGGATCATTTCCTTACAATATTGTATGAATACAGTCGCAACTTTCACTTGGTTATAAACATGCGTTTGTGGGTTAATGATCTCATTTGCACAATAAGTCGAGGAAATTCCATGCTCAGTTTAACAGTATCTGGCAAAACTCACTAGTTGTGCAATTCTTTCTCCGATATATCGAAAAAACAGCGAGCAGTGACGTAGTTAATCATGTTACCACTGACTACCGCTTCGCTGCAGATAAGACAAAAAGATAAACTTGTTTGAAATGCTTCAAAAGCTGTATTACAATATATGGTCAGCATTGCAGACTTCTATATCTAATCGCCATATTAACGCTGTAATACCTTAAAGGTACATGCCCACTCAGTAGTCACAAAATGTTCTTTATACCAGAGACATCATCTGAGACATTTTCTGGCAAAATAAACATTCATGCACCATTACCCCACGTAATGATTGACATTAGTATAAATTGTATATCAGACATAAATTCCACACTGATATCAAGGGCGATAACCGTGTTTCCTTAAAATGTTAACAGACATTACTATTTATTCCCTCTATTTATTTTTTGTTGTACAATGCTCATACTTTATAATCTGTCGAAAATATTACTTTTTCAGGTGATGCATTTAATTAATATAAATAATTAAAGAAATGTGCTGCCTCATTTGCATATGAAAATAGCCTGATACCACCTGCGCGTCACTATCAGTAAAATTAACGTTACTAAATGATTATATCTGTATAGCGGGCACTATTTTAGAACTGGTGGAATAGTGACACAGTTATACACTTATTTAATTCCTGTAAAGAACATTTTGTGCCTACTGAGTGGGCATATACCTTTAACACACGATGTACGCGCATGGTCATACAAATAACCGAATTAAACAATGCGAGAATTGAATGTTATCCGTGACGTAGTTGGTGACACAGTGTCTGGTCAAAGCAAGCAGGGATTCCGCCGGCGATCGCCACTTTCGCAATTGGCGATCAAAATAAGTGGTTTTTGAAGTGGTGATTTATTTATTTTCCCTAGCGGAATCCCTGAGCAAGGCACGTGTCTACTTAGCTAAAGCACATCAGTTGGAAATATGAATTGTATATTGTAACGCTAGTTATTTATTTTTATACTAATATACATTTTCTGTTTTTCGTATTTTTTTTGCTTTGTCAGATCACTCAGAGGGGCAAATATATTCAGGAAACCAATACAAGTCTTCAGTTAAATGCTATATAGATAATGTGAGTTACTCTGATTTAAAAAGTAGGTAACCTCGTATTTATAAGACTGGACTAGTTTATCTTGTAATAACGAAAATAAATTCGCTTTTGTGACATCATGGTGCAAATGACGTTATTTGCAATGGAAATACAAGGTGCTTAGCACTTGCTTTATATATATCAGGACAACTGGATACTATAATAACAAGGCTCCAGATAAGGACATAGTAATTGAGTATTTTCACTCCCATCATTTCTGAAGCAATTGGGTAAAATAAAATCACACCACTGTTTACACATCAACAGACAGCAATTATTGAACAGTTTGCTTCGAAATGAAAACATATCTTGGGATTGCATTAGAATTGTCTCCTTGGAGACAATTCTAATGAAATACCAAGATGTGTTTTCATGGAAAATAAGAAAAATATGCAATATTTGTGGTCTGTTTATTGTTTTCTGCAGTATGATAAACTTAAAGGTATCATAAATTTGTATTGATTTTTTGATACTCGCTACTTCTGATTTCAATTGGGTAAAAGGCAATTTTAATTGGGTATTTAAGCAAATACGCAGCTCATCTGGAGCTCTGATATATCCAGACAACTGGATAATATAATAATTGCTCGTCTCGCCGAACTAATTGCTATCTTGTTTCCTGCATGACATTATATAGGATATATGGATTGACTGCTATAAATCTGCACAAATCCCGTTTCGATCTACATTATATATCTGCACATATAACTCGTAGCGGTTTAAGAGTTATTTCGAGATATTTAAATTATGTAAGTTTTATCCAAATAACTCCGAGACAGGTACATGTCTTATGATGTTGTTATTGACAGATGCTGTAGCCATTTCACCAACATTGCAAAGTATACTTATCTAGCAAAGTATACTTTGAGGGAGACATTTTCAATTTAAGGATAAATTTATTAATTTTTAGCCAGGTTTTTTGAAAAAAAATCCAGGCTATTGGATTGGCGAAAGCCGGGCGGGCGGGCGGGCGGCGGCGGGTGGGCGGCGGGCGGGCGGGGGCGGGCGGGCGGGGCGGGCGGCGGGCGACGGGCGGCGTCCACAATCAATGTTAAGTTTTCGTGTTTGAGTCCATTTCTTTGTTACTGTACCACCTAGGACCACCAAACTTTCACAGCTTCATAATCAAGGGGTGCCCACCCACATATCACTATCCAACATGTTACTTTTTTTTTAACTTCACCCATTTTTTCCGCGTAATCGACTTAGCCATTTTCAATGTTAAGTTTTCGCGTTTACAATGTTAAGTTTTCGTGTTTAAGTCCATTTCTTTGGTACTGTACCACCTAGGACCACCAAACTTTCACAGCTTCATAACCAAGGGGTGCCTACCACATACAACTATCCAACATGTGACCATTTTTTTTACCTTCACCTATTATTTCTACGTAATTGACTTAGCCATTTTCAACGTTAACTTTTTAACGTACGTCTGGTTAGAGTTTTTTGGTTAAAACTTTTTCGTTATACTATATCTCTGCAACTGCTTCGCCCATTACCTTGAAACTTCACATGGGTGTTTATCATCATCCATATTTTCATTCTAACCCCCAACCGTGCGGCCCTGTGCCCAATGTCAAGGTCAAATTACTTTGAATTTTTTTGTTAATGTTTTTTCGTGTACTATATCTCTGCAACTGCTTCACCCAATACCTTGATACTTCACATGGGTGTTTATCATCATTGTCGCACCTGCTTGCGGAAAGCGCGATCCTGTGCCCAATGTCAAGGTCAAATTACTTTGAATTTTTTTGTTAAAGTTTTTTCGTGTACTATATCTCTGCAACTGCTTCACCCAATACCTTGATACTTCACATTGGTGCTTATCATCATTGTCGCACCTGCTTGCGGAAAGCGCGATCCTGTGCCCAATGTCAAGGTCAAATTACTTTGAATTTTTTTCTTGTTAAAGTTTTTTCGTGTACTATATCTCTGCAACTGCTTCACCCAATACCTTGATACTTCACATGGGTGTTTATCATCATTGTTGCACCTGCTTGCGGAAAGCGCGATCCTGTGCCCAATGTCAAGGTCAAATTACTTTGAATTTTTTTGTTAAATATTTTTCCTGTACTATATCTCTGCAACTGCTTCACCCAATACCTTGATACTTCACATGGGTGTTTATCATCATTGTCGCACCTGCTTGCGGAAAGCGCGATATCGTCGGCATTTTGGCATACGTCCGTCCGTTCGTCCGTGTGTCCGGTTAAAGTTTTTTGGTTAAAGTTTTTCCATCTACTATATCTATTTTTTTAGTGTCCATGCCTCGCCCCAAGGCGCGACATGCAGGCCACGGCCATCTAGTCTACAAAAAGTGGGTATAATTATGTTATCCAAGTGTCTATGCTTGGAAAAAACCTGGCCTTCGTGGCTTTGCCTCGTTTCTTGTTATTATACTGAATTTATTACATTATCACAGCCATTTTGGCTGTGATAATGTAATAAATTCAGTATAATAATTATGCATACTTTTAATCATCAAATATATGCAGTTGTTAGTTCTATATGAAATAATGCATTTCGCGAAAAATAAATGATTATTGTTACATGGTTTCCGTTGTTTGCACATATGTGGTATGTTTATTGTTTTCTGTAGCATGATAAAGATACCACAAATTTTTCATTGCTTCTTCATACTCACTACTTCTAATTTCAATTGGGATTTCGGCAATTTTAATTGGGTATTTACGCAAATACGCACCTTATCTGGAGCTCTGAAATTTAAGACTAAGGAAAGAAGTATTGCGAATTCGGCTTGAAAATGGCGATTCTACATAAATCACCATCTTTGAAGCACATAAACTAACCGGGCGATATTTCATAATTGGATAAAATAATGCCTTACGAAAATATGGTAAATGTAGTCGTTGATGGACCCATATTATTTGCACGCTTTTGAAACATTGAGGTAGGTCAATAGTATGTGAAATTAAAATAAATTATATCGCGTTAATAAATAAAATCGTGTTGACATTATGTCAACACGATTTTATTTATTATCGCGATATAATTTATTTATGTCATATAATTCTTTTATAATTAATTATTTATGTTCATATTATCGAATCGATGTAAAGAATCAAATAATTATTCTGTTTTCTTCCCAAGATGCTCTAGTTTTGAACAATGGATATTTAATATTTGTATATGGATACTTCAGTAGGGTGATCGTACAATGGCTACAAAGACTATAACAGAAATGACACAATATCAATACGGCAAAAATGCATAAATAATTACACACTATGTAATTATAAATCCACATCTCCACGTTTCTGTGCTACTTCTAACATTATTTCCCCCCGAATATACAATGGATGTAACTGCGAGAAAACTACTGTCTGTTCCACGTTTTGCTGCCGACGAACATTTGGCCATTAAACACATTAAATCTAAAAACATATTTAAAAGTAAGTACTTTTTCATCAATAACAAAAAAGTCACCCTCCCCAAACAAATGTATGTGATGAAATTCCATCAAATATTGATTTTATTGCGAAAAAAAAGATTTTCCTATGGGAATTTAACATAGGAAGTCAATTTCCAAAACTTTTCGTTTTTTGATCCTTCAGGATCAAAAAACGAAAAAGTTTGGAAATTGACTCCGAAACCTGGCGAGATAGCTTGAAAATGATGTTACTAAGAAAATAAAAGTTAGATATTGAAAATCGGTCCACAAATAAAAATATTTAAAAAAAATGTATTTTTAGCCTCCATGTAAATTCCCATAGGAAAATCGTGTTTTCGCAAAAAAATCAATAAATTCCATGAACTATAATTATTTTTGGGAAGGGTGACTTTTGTTATTGATAAAACAGTACTTACTTATTTAATGTGTTTAATAGCCAAAAGTTCGTCGGCAGCAAAACGTGGAACAGACAGTAGGGCCTCCTCTAATAAGCATAGCCAGTTAAATTTGCACATTCTGCATGTATTTCATTTCTAAGCATGGGAATATACAACTATCATAAACACGCATTCATTTAGTGCCAAAAGGACCACAGGTTGAAGTAACGGACCGAGGTCTATAAATACATTAAATATGCATAAAAGCATCAATAAATGAAGATTTTTTTTTACCCCCTCCATCTAATCATTATAGGAAGGTGCCTTACTTTTTAATAGGCCGAACCCGCACGGGCTCGAATTTAAGAATTTATGCTATTTTTAGACGGCGGCCATCTTGGATTAGCGATGACCTCCGTTTTAACAAATCTGAAAAGGCTTCACCCATGGACCATAATTTTTAAGTTTGGCCACCATGGGCCAAGCGGTTCATGTGAAGAAGAATTTTTAAATCTCTAATAAAAGAACGACCTTTTAACCTTTCGGCGGCCATCTTGGATGACATAGCCATCCGATTTCGACAAAAGAATGCACCAGAGTGATCGCCTCGTTGATACCTTCGATTTGATATATAACATGACCATATTCGGTCAAAAATAAAATTTGACCCCACGGACAATTCTCATATGCTGCCAAAACAGAAAAAAATATATTTTGACAAAAGTTGAAATCGGAGTAGAGAGACATACCTTTAACTTGATACTTTTACCATCAACATAGGTATTATAAAATATGAATTATAACCGTTTCTAAAAGTTAAGTTTTTTTACCACATAGTAAGTGCACGAGTTCCGGCGAATAAACCTGTCCCACGATGTTTATACAAAATGGCTTCCCGAGAAATGATAGAAATGTCTGTGTGATTAAATTGTCTGTCGTGACGCACAGGACGGGTATAAATGTAGGTTTGATCAAATGTTCGATTGGAAACAATGTTTTCTCTATGCAAAATGTTTCTTTACGGGCCGGGACGACGTAAAAGTGTATTTTGAACCCGATGTTTACTCCTCTATATAGCAGTATCCACAGGCAATGTTGAATATCCCCCACCCACTTGAATTCATGTAGTATAACAGAAGGCCAGACACTAAAGCCTGAATCGAGATTTCATTTCAGTGTCCCACTCACTTCCGGTTGAGCTAAAATTTGCAACGGACGATTTGATTGGTTGAATTTTTTTATCAACCAATCAAATCGTTTGTTACAAACGCTTTTCTATAAACCGGAAGTAGCCTGGACAGGCAAAAGAAATCTGCAGTAAAACAAATTAAAAGCATTATTTTGTATGTTTTAACACATCTGGGTTGTAATTGAAGGTGCCATTCTGTTTATTATAAGTTTACTCCAAATAGATATGCCAGAAATTGCACCAATATTGATTAATATTAGACAGAATACAGATTGGTATTTCATCACACTTGTTAGTGTCTCCCCTTGACTCTATCTATACAGATTGAATACAATGGAATTATTTTAGTAGCCCTGTGGCAGTATCGGCCTTGGAAATGTGTCCGTTCTTTCCCGACCTAGCAATGATGATAATTTGTTTACAACAAAACAATCGATAGCTCGAAAACGCGTTGACTTAGCGCATCGGGGAATATATCGTTGCGGAATACTAACATTGTCCCAACTTCTGCAATAGGCGACAATGATATAACTCGGTTGACGTTTCGTGAAAGTCCGTTGTCTCGAGCCCGTGCGGGTTCGGCCTATTAAAAAGTAAGGCACCTTCCTATAATGATTAGATGGAGGGTGTAAAAAATATATATGTTTTTCTTCATTTATTGATTCTTTTAGGCATATTTAATGTATTTATAGACATCGGTCCGTTACTTCAACCTGTGAAAAGGACCTGTATGCTTGCATAATAAACATTTCTTACATCCGTCCTCTGTCCAATGTTGTGTTGGACACGGCAACCATAGACAATAATGTACATATGTACATAGGCATATACTCAGGGATTCAGCTGGGGAAAATAAAAAAATCGCCACTTCAAAAAAAAAAAAGAAAAAAAATTTTTTTTTTTTGTTTTTGTTGTTGAAAATTGTAATTTTTTAGCACCAATTGTTTATTTTTATCGCCAATTGCGAAAGTGTCGATCGCCAGCGGAATCCCTGCATACTGTGCCTATATGTCTACGAACAACAGACGCCGGTTTCCAACAGTACATGCAACAGGGTGCACTTTTCTTTCACAACACCCGTATGTATCTCTGTATGAATCCTTCCTATGTCCAATTTATACGAGTGTGTGGCAATCGGCGTATGCTGTTCGTAGACATGTAGGCACATAGTGCTACTGTTACATTCCTCACCATGGTTGCGGTGGCAAAGTTCAATAATCGTTTGAAATGTACATACGCTGATAAGGTTTTGCCACCACAACCATGCATAGGAATATACATAGGCACATTACACACCGTGCCTACACCAAGGTGTATGATGACGTAGTACTAACAACAACAACAAGTACTGAAACTTCCATAATCCATCTGATTCAATGTACGTATTCTTTTATATTGTCCTTAGTACGTAACGGATTTTGATGAAATATGGCGCACCAAATGCGTCTTGTTAAACTGCATTTGGTGGTCTCTGTATTTTCGCCCAAACTTCTGTTGTTTTTGCGAAGAATCGATTTCCTACAAAAACGACATAAGTCTGTGCCAAACTCCCTGGACCACCACCGCATTTACCCCCGGATTTTTTTTGAAATCCACATCGCATTTCCTGCGTTCTGGCGCATTTTGGAGCAAACATATTGACACTGTCACAGTATGTTTAGACATGATTTTTGATTGAAAACGTTTACATTTTGAAACAATAAGACAACGACCGAAAAATGCATGGAATACATGGCACTTGGCATGAAACGTGCCTTGTAACTTGTAAACAATCTTTACTCGTCGAATGTTAGGGGGGCGCGCGCCGGGTCCGCCCCCACCCCTGAATCCGCCCATGCATTGTCTGTGCTCATTAAACTATATAATCACTTGAAATATCACTTAATATCGAATTTGATTTGATAACAAACCAATGTCTGGTAAAACAGACGCTCGTTTCCATTCAAATAACGGAGACTATTCCACTGAAGGTACTGTGTCTACAGTACATGTATATTGTTTGTCTGTGTACATTCCTCCTGTGTGTATATATAGAGAATAGTAGGTTAGTGCCGTGAATGGGAAAAAATATCTGGCAAGGCTCAGGAAACGGGATGGGCGAGGCTCTGCCGAGCACATCCCGTTTCCGTGCCGCGCCAGATATTTTTTCCCATTCACGGCACTAACCTACTATTCTATTTATCCCGTCAACACCTACACATGGCTGTAAAATGCAAAAATTGTATTGACTGGATATCAATAATGTTTCACGGCACCGTGTTTCACGGCACATACGCACTGTGTTGACGGGATAAAAAGAGGTACAGTCACTTGATATATCACTTGACCTCATCAGATAGTGCACTAGCCATCTCCATCACAATAGTAAGCACACCGCATGTCTGAGAAGAGAATTCTGTATATGTAAAGCTACAGTCCGTTGATCACTCACTTGATTTCAGACAGTGCATTAGCCGTCCCTATCCGGATAAGCACACCAAATGTCACACCGAATGACAGCAGCGCGAATAAGATCAGAAAAAGGCGGTCAATGATCTGTGCCAACAGCTGCCAATCTTCAATGATGCACTCGAGAATTTGTTTATCGTCATTGAACCCTTGGATTCGCTTCAAAACATCCAACTGCTTATATAGAAGCGTTACGATTTCACTTGATGTATCAAGACTACTAGTGTCGACTTGTAGCTGATTTATGTTGAGTTCTTTCATCTCTTTCCTTTCCTGTTGCTGCGGTCTGTTGATGTTATTGTCAGGCTCGCTCACTCCGTTGGGTATTTGGCCCGATCTCTGCGAACCGTAGTTGGGAATCTGACGTGATCGCTGCGACCCAAAGGCGTCGATGTTGTTCATGGTGTTTTCATGAGCTTCGTATGATAACTGCAATGATAAGGATACCTTATTATGGATTTGTAGCCTATGTCTACTAATGTTTTGGATCAATAGATGGTGTATATTGTGAACCAGTGTATGCCATTGTATCAAATAATTTCTTGAAATTTTGTTAAATATTGATTTTATTATGAAAATAAAATATTTCAGGTTCGTGCTAATGGTTGGACTAGTTCATCAATCGTACGCATATGTTTTTTTAAAAAAGGAATATTGACAAAACACTGTATATCTTGGTGAGACAGGTCGTAACGAGTTTACCTGGATACACAGTGTTTGCAAATCATGGCTGTATGGCATGTAGGGTTGAACGGGTTATAGAGAATAGTAGGTTAGTGCCGTGAATGGGAAAAAATATCCGGCAAGGCTCAATAATTTCTTTATTTCTCATCAGAAGTATATGTTGTTACCACTCATTTGAACCGTTTCGCCGAGACGGTTCAAATGTGTGGTCACAACATATATTTTGGTTCAGAAATAAGAAAAATAGATAGAGAATAGTAGGTTAGTGCCGTGAATGGGAAAAAATATCTGGCAAGGCTCAGGAAACGGGATGTGCTCGGCTCAGATATTTTTTCCCATTCACGGCACTAACTTACTATTCTATTTATCCTTCAACACCTTCAAATGGCTGTGCAATGCAAAATTTGTATTGACTGCATATCAAAAATGTTTCACGGCACCGTGTTTCACGGCACATACGCACTGTGTTGACGGGATAAAGAGCTTTATCAGGTAACCTGCCCTGTATTGACCGAATACGCACTTCCTGATAACATATTGTTGTTTCAGGCATTGCCCTGATACAAAAATCCGGGTTACAACGAAGTTGAAACTGACGTTCCATTGGTCGGATGACGTCACGTGACGTTACCGAATGACCTCAGTGTAAAGACGCAACGTAAACAAGTCCGCGTTCTGTCCATAGTTAACAACGTCATCTGTGGTAATTTTCGAGCTTAAAACGTTACCCGATACATATAATACCAGGCTACTGTCTTATTATCAAAATACACTAGCCGATCTCATTTACATAATTGATGTATTACTTAGTAACAGACAATACCCCAATTTTCCAACTGCCTCTATATATTTAACCGCCAAACAACTACCACCTCTCTATAACAGACAGTTGTGTGTCCTTTCATGGATGGTTGGTGTAGAGAGCTTGCACTGTATGATGTGTAATACACTGAGAATGCCCATGGCATGCAGTGATACAATGCATCAGTAGGCGATTTCATCAAAATTACAAAGTATACTTTTTTGGCAAAGTATACTTTGAGGGAGTAATCATTTATTTTTCCTGAAATGCATTATGTCACATAGAACTAATGACTGCATATATTTGATGATTAAAACTATGCAGAATTATTATACTGAATTTATTACATTATGACAGCCAAAATGGCTGTGATAATGTAAAATTCAGTATAATAAAAAATAATAAATTTATCCTAAAATTGAAAATTTCTCCCTCAAAGTATACTTTGCTAGAAAAGTATACTTTGCAATGTTGATGAAATAGGCTACTGATCATATATAAATACATAAGGATACATCCTTCATGTTTTTACCTGAACATGATGTCTGTCTCCACGGTAGTTCTTGCTATATTTACTCCTCTTTACGCACAGTAGGCATCCGAGCCATTTGAGGAACACGAGTCGGATACAGGCGGGCATGCGTCGCCCGAGGCTGCCTTTGAAGTGGATATTTAGGACTACGACAGTCATTAGACATGACAGCGCCACCAGCAACATCGCTCCGGCGAAATACATTCCTGAAAACCAAATACAACATCAATGATATTGCAAATTCTGTTACGATTTTCTTACACTTGGTCATTTCTGTTACGAACTGTGCCAGTATAAGTCTATTACAGTAGAACCTCTCAATATAGGAATGAATGGCCTTTTTGTGGAATTTATCGGGGTATAAACTTGGAAAAGTCGCGGGAATACTGGACGAAGGCCGGAAGGCCTCGTCCAGTATTCCCGCGATTTTTCCAAGTTTATATCCCCGATAAATTCTACAAAAAAAGACATTCATTCCTTATTAATTCCAGCATTTGAAATAAATTCATCAAGAAAATGTGTTTATTTTGACAGACGGCAGCCATTTGTTTACATTGACAGCACTGACAGCGCACCTGTAGAAAGTAGTTCGGCGTGTGAGTTTACTGTTTACTTGCTACGGGCCAATCAAATGTTAGGGAATTGTGTAAATGTTTTTGTGCTGGAATTATTGGCATCTCTCACCGTTGATAACGTATGTTCATGATCGCAAACCACATATACATGTTTTGCAATTTACAGTGGAGCCTCTCTAAACAGAACATCATGGGGACCTCACAGGGTGTCCTGTTTAGATAGGTCCACTGTAGTATAGTCGCATGTCATGACACAAACACCTCCGAACATCGGTTTAAGCGGAAATGTGTTTTTTTACTGGAGAAACTTCCACAGGTGCCATAAGCCACAGGTCTCCAGTAATAGCCACATATAAGTACAAGAACTATACCTGGAAGTAGTATAGAAATAGAGAATACCAGGCTAGTGTCTTCTGATATTAAGTTTATCAGGTAAGGCTAGGAAACGCGTAGGAATTCCGAGGTTTGCCGAGGAATTCCTACCGTTTCCGAGCCGAGCCTGATAAACTTGATATCAAAATACACTAGCCTGGTATTCTATTTATCAGGTAACGTTTTATGCTCGACAATGGCATTATATGACGTCGTATTCTATGGACAGAACGCGGACTTGTTTACGTTGCGTCATTACACTGACGTCATTCGGTACCGTCACGTGACGTCATCCGACCAATGGAACGTCAGTTTTCACTTCGTTGTAACCCGGATGTTTATATCAGGGCAATGCCTGATACAACAATATGTTATCAGTCAGTACGTATTCGGTCAATGCAGGGCAGGTTACCTGATAAAAGGCTGTATCAGTCTCTCTGTAAGTTTAAGTACTACATTAAAACCTCTCTAAACTGGACACCCTGGGCGGTCCCCAGGGTGTCCGGAATAGAGATGTTCCACTGTATATTATGCATATGACCGCTCGAATGCATGTTTGAGTGATTTGCGATCATGAATAGACAGTTCCACCGGCGATAAATAACAGTGAAACCCATCAAAAGTACCCAAACATGGGTGCATATGATGTTCGGTTTAGTGAGGTTCCACTGTATTATGCAAATGAGCGCGTCCACAACCTCAGCGGAGGCTATCCGATGTAAAATATACATATAGATCAGATGAGCATTCATATTCTATAGATATGCAAAGACATTAGCATAAATCGTCAACGAATCCAGCATTTGGTAACCAAAGTAAATGCTCGCCCTTATTACACAAAATCCCCACGAACTGAAAAATTAATACATTAAAAAGAAAAACGATTCAAGGAAATGTGGTGACAATTGTACTGACTGGAAACGGACAGTTGGCGAAACGGCTATTTCCCCAAAACAGTCAGTGGGCAAACCGGATATTTTCCAAAAACAGACAATTGGTGAAACGGCTATTTGTCAAAAATGTTCAGACACGGCTATTTTCCCAAAACGGATATTTGGCGACCCGGTCTTTTTATAAGAACGGAGAGTGGGCGACCCGTTTATTTTCAAAACAACGAAACTGATATTTCCCAAACCGGACAGTGGGGAAAACTGATATTTCCCCCAAAACGGGCTGTTGGCGAAATGGCTATTTCCCAAAAATGTTCAGTTGGCGACCCGAAACAGGTATTTTCCCCAATCGGTCAGTGGCCAAAATGGATATTTCCCCAAAATAGTTTGTTGGCTATCTCCCAAAAACGGATAGCGGCCAAAATGGATATGTCCCCGAAACATAACGGATACTATATATTGCTTGGATTGGGGAAATACCCGTTTTGCTCAATATACCACATTCCGCTAAGTGGCACAATCAGTCTATTTTACGAGAAACCAAATGCACAATAATTCATGAAGCCCGGGTTCGAGGTTGAAACTCGAATGCAAGCCGGTTTGAAGAATAACCACCAATCTAGATCGCAATCGGTAGTTTTTCTTAAACCCGGGCTTGAGTAAGGACGTTGAGGGGTTGAGAACTTTTGCTGACACGTACCAACATACGGGAAATTCATTCTCCGACGTTAATGGTTTGAGAGCTTTTGTCGACACGTACCACATACGGGATATTCTCCGATGTTGCGGGTTTGAGAGCTTTTGCTGACACGTACCAACATATGGAAAACGCTCCGACATGTACCAACATACGGGAAATTCTCCGACGTTGATGGGTTGAAAGCATTTGCTGACACGTACCAACATACGGGAAATTCTCCGACGTTGAGGGGTTGAGAGCATTTGCTGACACGTACCAACATACGGGCAACTCTCCGACGTTGAAGGGTTGAAAGCTTTTGCTGACACGTACAAACATACGGGCAACTTTCCGACGTTGAGGGGTTGAAAGCCTTTGCTGACACGTACCAACATACGGGCAACTTTCCAACGTTGAGGGGTTGAGAGCATTTGCTGACACGTACCTACATACGGGCAACTTTCCGACGTTGAGGGGTTGAAAGCTTTTGCTGACACGTACCAACATACGGAAAACGCTCCGACATGTACCAACATACGGGAAATTCTCCGACGTTGATGTGTTGAAAGCATTTGCTGACACGTACCAACATACGGGAAATGCTCCGACGTTGAGGGGTGGAGAGCATTTGCTGACACGTACCAACATACGGGCAACTCTCCGACGTTGAAGGGTTGAAAGCTTTTGCTGACACGTACCAACATACGGGCAACTTTCCGACGTTGAGGGGTTGAAACTTTTGCTGACACGTACCAACATACAGGCAACTTTCCAACGTTGAGGGGTTGAGAGAATTTGCTGACACGTACCTACATACGGGCAACTTTCCGACGTTGAGGGGTTGAACGCTTTTGCTGACACGTACCAACATACGGGCAACTCTCCGACGTTGAGGGTTGAAAGCTTTTGCTGACACGTACCAACATACTGGCAACTCTCCGAATTTGAGGGTTGAAAGCTTTTGCTGACACGTACCAACATACGGGCAACTCTCCAACGTTGAGGGTTGAAAGCTTTTGCTGACACGTACCAACATACTGGCAACTCTCCGACTTTGAGGGTTGAAAGCTTTTGCTGACACGTACCAACATACGGGCAACTCTCCGACGTTGAGGGTTGAAAGCTTTTGCTGACACGTTTCAACATACTGGCAACTCTCCGACTTTGAGGGTTGAGAGCTTTTGCTGACACGTACCAACATACGGTAAATTCTCAGGCGTTGAGGGGTTGAGAACTTTTGCATACAATGATACATGTACCAACATACTGGAAATTCTCCGACGTTGATGCGTTGAGAACAGTTGCTGACACATACCAACAAACGGGAAATTCTCCGACGTTGGCGGCATCGTCTCCGAGACGACCAACAGGAAGACGGCCAGCGATAGGAGGACGGTGATCTCCAAGGAAACCTTCTCCCCGGAGTCGGGCGGTAGGATGAAGCCCAGTATCGCCATTGTCGAGATGATACAGCACGGGAACATCAGGTTGAGCAGGTAGAATAGCGGCTTACGGCGCAGCTGGTGGGACAGATATATCGGAGAATATGTTCAGTGGTAAAACATGTGCTATGCGTGAAAACTAAGACGACGAACATTCAATATACATGTATAACAAAAAAAAACATGGTTCGCGAAAATTAATTTCATAAGCAGACCGGTTTAATGGTATTTGTTTTCATGTTTATACTTTGTGATCTGAATGACCGACTACGCACTAATTGCTTTATTGTAAATTATTAATGTGTACATTATTACCAAAGTCCTTAGTAACATAAGTGTTTGGTATACTATCCTGTAGCCGATTTCATCAAAATTGCAAAGTATACTTATCTAGCAAAGTATACTTTGAGGGAGTAATCTTTTATTTTTCCCGAAATGCATTATTTCATATAGAACTAACCACTGCATATATTTGATAATTAATAGTATACAGAATTATTATACTGAATTTATTACATTATCACAGCCAAATGGCTGTGATAATGTAATAAATTCAGTATAATAAAGATTAATAAATTTATCCTAAAATTGAAAATTTCTCCCTCAAAGTATACTTTGCAATGTTGATGAAATAGGCTACTGGTTTACATTAATGTAAAATCGACTTAGTAGACGCCATTAACCTATTTCACCAAAATTGCTAAGCATACTTATCTAGCTAAGTATACTTTGAGGGAGTAATAATTTATTTTTCCCGAAATGCTTTATTTCATATAGAACTAACGACTGCATATATTTGATGATTACAAGCATGCATAATTATTATACTGAATTTATTACATCATGACAGCCTAAATAATGTAATAAATTCAGTATAGTAAAGATTAATTAATGTATCCTTAAAATTGAAAATTTCTCCCTTGATTGAGTAATTGAACCATGTCATTTTTACTCTATTATTTACCACCCAGATGACCAAAACCTACCTACGTGTCCGGTAAAATCAAAAAAGGTCTGAATAAAACGAAGGTAATCTTTGTTAAAATCTTCTTAACCCTCTGCCGTGTGCAAATGGATTGAGAACGTGTTAACATAAATTTAAATTGCCGCCTGCATACGTTAGAAAAAAATAAGAACTTATTAAGTGTACATTCATAAACGGATTTAACCCTTTCACCCCTAAGTAACTGAATGGGCTGCGATATGTTCGTTTTGCAACCAATCCAATCATCGCAAAGTATTTGTTTTTCTCAAAAATATGAAAATTACTTTCAAACAGTGCAGATCCTGATGAGACGGCTCGTTACGAGCCGGCTCATCTGGATCTGCACTGTTTGCATAAACCGATATAGCGGGCTTTCGGGTTCAAAGGGTTAAAACTTGAACATGTCCCCAATCACTTTTCATATTACGTCACTAGCATACATGGTGTTTTCATATCACAGAACTCATATAAAAACCTAGCCGCACGCGGAAGCTTAATAGAGAAAGAACTAGCTTTGCACTTAATGACCCTGAATATGTCGCACATGTCGCAGAATTTCATTCACTCTTTTCACTCATGTCGCAGAATTTGTTTTCACTCATTTTCACTCATGTCGCAGAATTTGTTTTCACTCATTTTCACTCATGTCGCAGAATTTGTTTTCACTCATTTTCACTCAGGTCGCAGAATTTGTTTTCACTCATTTTCACTCATGTCGCAGAATTTGTTTTTCACTCATTTTTGCTCATGTCGCAGAATTTGTTTTCACTCATTTTCACTCATGTCACAGAATTTGTTTTCACTACTCATTTTCACTCATGTCGCAGAATTTGTTTTCACTCATTTTTGCTCATGTCGCAGAAGGAACTTTTTTATATGACCTTACTTGCTTGGTATCGCTTTACTTGCTTGGTATGGCCTTAGACCATACCAAAGCGTCCACCCGGTTGACCAAAACCTAACCACGTATCCGCTAAAAAGAAACAAGGCCTTTAAAGAAAACGAAGGTAAGTTTATGTTAAAAACTTCCTCAACCTTTGCAAGGTTGAGGACGTTTTTAGCATAAATTTAAATTTCAGCCAGCAAATTTTAGAAAAAATAAGAAATAAAATGCTCTTATTAAACTTATTAAGTGGACATAGATGAACGGCTTTAATACTTGGACAAGTACCCCAATCAGTTATCATATTATCCCGTCAACACAGTGCGTATGTGCCGTGAAACACGGTGCCGTGAAACATTTTTGATATCCAGTCAATACAATTTTTGCATTTTACAGCCATTTGAAGGTGTTGACGGGATAAATAGAATAGTAAGTTAGTGCCGTGAATGGGAAAAAATATCTGGCGCGGCACAGAAACGGGATGTGCTCTGAAGAGCCTCGCCCATCCCGTTTCCTGAGCCTTGCCATATATTTTTTTCCCATTCACGGCAGTAACCTACTATTCTCTATTTACTTCATCAGTAAATAGTGTAAAATATCATGTTTTTTTTTCACAGAACCACTTTCAAAACCTACCCGCACGCGGACGCTTAACTGAGAAAAACTTGGTATGTCCTTACCTGCAAGTAGAACGTGACGTCTGGGTACGGCTCCGGACAGCATCCATAGATTATCTCGTGCCGAATTGCAGGGGCTGCCACAATCTCCCATTCGCCGTTAGATACGTAGGACGATACGTCGCCCGCTTCATTCCGCTTCGTGATGTTCAACTCGAATCCGTGATGCATCCATGACCCGAATTGCATTCTACACGCCTGTGTGTGTAAAAACAGCATACTGAGGGACTTAATATGAGGGTTTATTGTTTGTCCTAGTTTCTCGACCAATGAAAGCACAGTATTTCGTCTCAATTAATCGCATTTTGCGGCGAAGCTTTCGCCAATGTCTATTAAAGTTATCATTAAATGTTGCAATATGCATATCGCTATATGTATAACAGATGCTACGCTTTTATGTCGTCATTTCACGGGACGCACACCATGCTACCACCCACACACGCTCTCATCGCCAATAGAATACTTTCGAGCGATTAGGGGCGGAGCTTCGCGACAGGGCTGGCAAATCAATAAGTCATCGTTCATATATTGATTTTTAATAAACTAAATTCTTAAAAATTCAATAGGTGAACTATAACTATAACATATCGTGCACAGATGAATACAGATAATACATCCACTCAATGTACTTACAATGTAGACATAAACGCTGATAAATACGTTGAATGGGCGTTTCCATGATATGTTCTAGGTAAGAATGAGTGACTGTCATCTATGTGCAAAAGGGCCACATAACCAGATAAGTTTTGTATCTAAAGAGTAGTATTCCCCGAAATTTCAAATTCAATGCGTATTTTACCTTTACAAATGTATTATTGATTTTATTCCTTATTAAATAAGAAACAAATGATAAAAAATAAAACAAATTTAAACATTCACTCATTTGAGCTGCAAAAAGCAAACACTGTTGCAATTGCCAATATATATTGTTTTATTTATACTTGAATATTG